>LPNX010648115.1:432275-505137 GCA_001517045.1 Pseudotsuga menziesii
TGGTTTTATTTTCTTTTCATTTCAAGAATATACCAATAGAAAGTTGTTTTCAACAATAGAACAAAATCCAATAAAGAGATGCAAAAAGAATGTTTCAAACATGAAAATTCTTTCAAACAAGCATTCCAAAGTTTCTGAAAAAGGAGGGAAAGAAAACTAAGCCTCTAATGTGCATGCAAACTAATTTTTGCTACAATGTCAAAAAGACTAATCTTTTTGAAACGCACATGAGGCACACAAAGTAAGATGACTCTTTTTGTATTTTTCTAGAAAAAATGAGGCACACAAAGTAGTCTTTTCAAAGGAAACTAATCTTCTAGGAAGAGGCTATAGGTTCTCTCTTCAACAATGATATTTTTCAGATACTTTAATAAAAAACCAAAACCAAAGTATATTTCTGATTTCGTTTATGACAATGCAAAAAGTATAAATTTTTGGATCTGAGCTCAAATAGAGAATCAGAAACAAAAACTAGTAAAATAGACGGCAAGCAATCAAGCAAGCGAAACCACACAAAACAAAATTTTCAGAGAAAAATGACACTTTACAATTTTTGAAATAAAATTTTCCAGACAGATAGTTTTGAGGACCTAACGCAGCGCGCTGTGAGGCACTGTACCATAGCTTTCCAGGGTGCTCCAATGCTCCTAGCCTTCTGTAGAAAGGTGTCATCGATGCTCTTTCAACCAAAGAGAAAGGCGTCGTGATGCTACAAAAAGGAGTAAAGGCGTCCTGGGACTGATCGACGCTTTGTTAGTCAAAGTAAAAGGCGTCGTCCAACAGTGCACTGAAAAAGATAAGAGCCTACAGGAGAAACAAGAAATGCTGAGCAGACTGAAAGGAGGGTAAAAATTACTCAGAACAGAGGAAAAATACTAGGAGTATAAAGTAGATAACTTACCTTACAATAGAAATAACTGAAAAAGAGAGATATCACCTTCATAAACGGGGTGGTTACCGTGATTTGTAGATATTGACTGGATCTGCACCAGATCTGACTGGATCTTCCCCAGATCTGACTAGATTAGGCTAGATCCCCAGTATGGTCGTCAATTTTGTTAATAGGAATTCTCAACCAGTGCTGACAGTGCTTGTTTCTCTATAATGCAAAACACAACTACAGAACAAAAAGACACAGCAACATATCCTTCCCTTGAATATTTAAATCAATTATCATAACACACCATATACCTCAATCGTAGATCTGCCTATCTTCTCTCTAGAAAGTCCTTGAGATGGCTCAATACCTGCAAGATGGATTACAAGAAAAACAAAAGAATGATACCATCATGATAATCAACTATCCATATTAGTGATCAAGGAATCCAATAATATTTAATCATAAACACAACAATCAAATATAGGAAAGGGAAATGTCTTTGTATCAATATATGGATGAGAAAGAAGTACAACAAAAAATCCTTGATGTTGACAGCTTCTGTCTCAACAAGAATGTCTACAATCTCCTATGAAGACCTCTCCAACTGTAAGCTACCTCTACTTTTCCTCTATTCAGACTTCAAACTAGCAACATAAGGATTCTTTTTCTGGCCTCCTCCTCTCTCTTCATGGAGGCTTCATTTATAGGCCAAGAACCCATAGGATGACTTGACAAAAGGATACAATGAGATCCCTATAGGTGAGGGAGGCAAATGCCACCTCTCCCAAGCACATAGGAACTAATTCCATGAAGGATTCCGTATAGAATCTTCTAGAATCTTCTTTTTTTCCCTTTCAATTGACCATCGACGCTTTTTACTAAACTAGACAGAGCACCAATTTGGGATTTTTTCCACTACAAAGGGGCAGCGGCGCCTTTTGCTCAACTGGAGGAGGCGTCGACGACGCTCTGTGGGAAATGCAAAAAATCATTGTCCCTTCTAGGTCAGGGCAAAAAATGGCCAAGATGATGCAAATCGGGCTTTTTTGGGAGGTTGACAGGCAACAAGAAAGTCTTCTGAAGACTGACTAGGCAGTGTGAGATTTTCATGTGCAACAATTCTTCAGAGAAATATAGTTGATAAATAGTTATTGTATAATGTTTAGTGAACTGTCGAAACATGCTATGTCAAAAGGGATAGAAATGAAACAGTGAGCAACAAAAATGTCTTGAGTTTTGAGTGGCTACTTGGGTCCTATAGCTTTTCATAACAAAAAATATAAAAAGGGTTGAATCATGGAGATTTTGTGGTCATTGATAAAGTATAATGATATTATAGAGCATGTTCTATAACAAGTTGTTTTAGGTTGAAAAATTCAATCTCAACATCAAACTCCTTCCCCTACATTTTAATAATAAAGCAAAGACAAATCTCTAATATTGGGAAGACCAGTAATGAAATCATCGTCTAAACACCATATAAAATCAAATAAATCTAACTAAATGTACTTACAAAGTGTTAAATGCATAAAGAGTGAAAACACCAACACCTAAAACTGTAGGATCAACAAATTACTTCTAAGCTAATTGCATGGATCAACAAATTGCGTATGGGTATGTTGCATGGATATGGATCAACAAATTATTTCTCGTATGTAACTATGGTTTAGGGAAGTTTGGATATGCTATAGGCGGGATACAATTTAGATAAAAATAACACATGAATGAAAACAAAAGTAACAGGAAAAATTCCACATACAATCCAAGAAATTGGATAGGATATGTTTGGATACAGTGCACCATACACACTTGATGCACCCACATAGAGAGCACATGAGAAAAAATTAATCTAGGACAAATCCTATAAATTCATGAAGCTTCTAATAAATTTTTTAAAGTAAAATTTAAATTTTGCTTCCAAAAAATTCACCCTCACTGGAAAACTAAATTTAGCACACAAAACTTCCAGTTTTCTTCTCTTCTATAGAATTTAAGATACATAAGTTAATGACTTGCTAATTCTGCTTCAAACTTGATGGAAGGTGAAGTCTTAGTATTGAAATATTTTTTTGGGTGGCATACAAAATGATTCACAATATCTTTCTCAACCATCTCAAGCATGCAATTTTAAATAAGGAGATACCTAAACCAACAAATGGGAGCCTTCTTTGGGAATCCCATTCTTTGAAATAGACTTAAGTTATCTTATGTTTTAGCAGATATGCATGGGTAGAGTTCCTGAAATGCCATATTGCATTTTGTAGATGAGTGTGAATCACATCTATGACCAAAGCATGTCCCCATTTGAGATCGGAACTTCCATATCAACAAACAACATATATGTATGTCAAATATGTGATATAAGTGTATCGTGCATCTACAACAGTGCATCCAACAGATTAAAAAAATTAAAATGCACAACATAAATTTTTAATCAAAGATGGCCAAAGTTGGTGAGAGTTTGTCCAATATAGCCTATATCGCTAGCCTTTCATTTCATATTTTCCATGTTATGTAATATGCAATTTTTAATCTAAGTTTATAGTGCATGTGGCTATTGGAAATATACCCCATATTTTGAAACTGATATCATATAGAGTAACTAGAGTCAAGCTTATTAAATTCCTAGTAATGTAGTGTCAAACCAGAGGACTTGGAATGGTTGGAACCATTTAGTTGCATAAAATTAGTAGAATATGACACCTTAACATGATCTAAACAATGAGTCCAGATCGTTATAAAATTTGGGCAATTAGGATAATTTTCATACTCCAAATATCTTTAAAGTGGGGAATCATCACAAGACACAACTTAGAATAGAGGAGGAATTAGTAGTATGAACCATGTTATTTTTATGCTTTATTTATCATGCAACTGTGAGGGCCAATTTTAATTTCTACAAAGATGAGTTGTGTCTCCTAAGTTAAATTCTTGTCAATCTCTTAGCATGCATGGTTTCAACTTTCAGCTGAAGCAAGAGACTTTTTTTCACCAAATATGTATATTAAATGATTTTGAAGAATGTATAATTAGAAACAAAAATGTTTAAGCAAGGTCAAACCTAAGGGACTAATTCCCATTCCAAACTAGATGGCAAGAAAGGAGAACAGGGCCAGATGATCAATGGGGACATGCACTGTTCCTACAAAAAAGTATTGTTCTAATACAATAAATTGGTCATGGAAATAAATATATTGAGACCTGTCTAAACAACCATCTCTCTTTGCATAATAATTTGATCTTGATAAAATAACCAGCATGACCACAATACTTATTATCATTGGAACAAATGCATATTTGGATTGGGATAAGGTATTTTATTTTATTTTCTTGGTATTTTTAACATATAACTATATCAATCAAATAACATAATTGTATATGTACTACAATACTAACAATTGTAATTCACAAGTACCAAATAAATATTCAGCATGAACAATTTCACTCTACACTCATATGCTCACTTAGAGAATGTATATTAGTTATCATGAATTCAACAAAATGGCATATGATATCTTATCAACATAGGATAAATAGTGAACAACTCATCATTAGACCAGACTCACTAGACACTGAAGTATCAAGACTTAACAATGTTGACATACCGTAAAAATACATAAGGCACTTACTCTTTTTAAAGAATCTGATCTCTAAATAAATCCTTATGTTGAGGATAAATGCTGGGTGATGCCATGGAAAGGATCATTTCAGTTTATATAGAAGCAAAGGATGAGAAAATGGTGTCCCAAACTCATCTTCCTCCAATGTGGGCCAAGCCACGATCCCCTATAAAATGAACACATGTTCATGTTTCTCTCAGGTTCCATGAACATCTTACACAACCTTCAAATAGTTTCAATCAGATTTGGATGTCCATCTTAACTTTAAAGGACCAAAAATTGAACTAGTAGATTTCACATTTCACATCAAGAAGAATGGGAATTAACTCTAAGTACTATTAGCCACTAGATAAATGGAAATGAACTAAGATGAAATATTAGCAAAAATACATGTCTATCGGATGCAGAGTCCCATAGCTTTACAACAGACACTACAACAATTTCGACATTTAGGGGGGGTTGTCTTCTGCCTCCAAAAGTCACTTTTAGAGGCGGTTTTGGATTTGGCAGCAGTATTTACAAAACCGCCCCTAATAGCATTGACATTAAAAGTTTTGAATTTTAGGGGCAGTTCTAGAATAAATCAAAACCACCTCAAAAAGTGACTTTTAGGGGCAGTTCTAAACCTCCCCCAAAAGTGACTTCTAGGGGCGGTTCTGAACCCCCTCCAAAAGCGAATTTTAGCGGCGGTTTTAAACCCCCCCAAAAGATTCTTTTGGGGGCGGTTCTAAAACCCCCCAAAAGATTCTTTTGGGGGTGGTTCTAAAACCCCCCAAAAGGGAATTTTGGGGGTGGTTTTGGCTTCGGAGGCGGTCTCTACAAAACTGCCTCTAATAGCACCGACGCCAAAAAAATTTCCTTTTAGGGGTGGTTTTGGAAGAGATCAGAAACGCCCCTAAAAGTGAATTTTAGGGGCGGTTTTGATACACCCCAAAGTGATTTGGGGGTGGTTTTGACTTCAGTGGGAGTCTTTACAAAACTTCCCCTAATAGCACCGACGCCAAAAAAATTGCATTTTAGGGGCGGTTTTTGAAGAGGGCAAAACCGCCGCCCAAAGTGAATTTTTGGGACGGGTCTAAACCCCCCCCCCCCCCAAAAAAAAAATGATCTAGGGGCAGTTCTAGCTTTGGAGGCGATCGTTAGAAAACTGCCCCAAATAGCACCGACGCTAAAATTTTTGACTTTTAGGGGCGGTCCTAGAATAAATCAAAACCTCCCCGAAAAGTGACTTTTGGTGGTGGTTCTAAACCGCCCCCAAAATTCACTTTTAAGGGCGGATATAAACCCCCCTAGTAGGTACCTATGGGGGCGGTTAGAAACCGCCCTTAAAAGCCTCTATTATAAAAATTTGGGGGTGGTTTTAAAACCCCCTTGTAGGTACCTACGGAGGCGGTTCAAAACCCCCCTCGTAGGTACCTACAGAGGTAGTTCAAACCCCCCCTCACAAGTACCGATAGAGGTGGTTCAAAACCCCCCTCGTAGGTACCTACAGAGGTGGTTCAAAACCCCCCTCGTAGGTACCAATGGAGGCGGTTCAAAACCCCCCTCATATGTACCAATGGAGGTGGTTTAAAACCCCCCTTAAAAAATTTACAAACCTTTGGGGGAGGTTATAAACCCCCCTCGTAGGTACCTATAGAGGCGGTTCGTAACCCCCCCCCCCCCCTACAAATCTTTACAAAACTTTGGGAGCACTTATGAACCCCCCTCGTAGTGACATATGAAGTTAGTTTAGAACCCCCCTTGTAGTCATAATTTAAAACATCAATATTGCAATATCATTAGGGCACGAAGGAATCGAACCTTCAACTTCCTGCTTGTAAAGCAGACACTCTACCATTGAGCTAGAACCCTTTAAGAATTGGGGAAAGGGGCAATATTTACACCAAGATTCCATAATTTGTAATTCTAAGAAAAGATTAATAATCCCAACATTGTTTATGACTCAAGAGACCTAAGAAAGTAGTTTGAATGGATCTGACCTTATAATTTGGCTGAACTTGAAAGGTTTCATATGCAACATTGATTCAATGAAGAAAACAGTAATACATAAATGTTTTATAGGACAAAGTTGGCATTCAAGTTCATACGCATACTCTAGAAGTGAACATCTAACTAGAATTTCAATTATTCATGGATAAGAACGAGCATATTTTCTAATGGTTGCTTGATGGATCCATATAAGAGTAGCCTTATCTTAAAATTTATGTCAGTAGGTCAATGGGTTCTGCAATTATAATATATTTAGACCCAACTCAATCCAGTCTGGTGATATAAAAAGCATTCAACTACACTATGGAGAAATACAAAGATTAAAATTTGCATAGCACGGATAAATCTATAATATTTTCTAAGATAAACAACTCATAATAATGCATTTATAGATATAGAATACCTGCAGCTGATATAATCATTAATGAACACCACTATCACTCAAAAGGTTAATGAGATGAAGTGCACCATTTTCAAATCACTCCTTAATGTATTTAAACCCCTCTCCCTCTTATATTTTTCCAGAGGCAAGAGCATAATATAATAATTTTGCTCTGCACCCAAAGTCAAAATCAAAGTTAATATGTTTCCCATTCTAAAATATGTAGCACAAATAAATAGTAGAAATATCCTTTCAGTTACCATTTATACAATAAAAAAGTCCATCTTATACAAATATCAAATGATATCACCCCAATTTGTAAGGTGGTCAATAAATTAACTATTACACAACCATGATCTCAACAAAATGTTAATGCTTACGAAATCTTAATGTAGGGAAACATACCCAATGTATAGGATTCTCATAAGTCACTCTAAATGCAGAAATGATCCACATGCAAGATATTCCTTCTTCACTCTAATCCTTGACAATTTTCATCAATAATTTTCCAAAAGTAAAAAAACCACAGCAAGCAAAAATAAAGTGAGCTACTTGTTACCTTACTGGAAAATAACAGATATCAAGCATAGTAAGTCATAGAGGATAGTAGAGTCGAATAAGGACTTTGTTCCTTCTTTGAAGGATCGGGAAAACAAAGTAAGAGTTTTATTTAATCCAGTTGAGTCATTTAGATGGATAACTTAGCTTTAGCTTACAGAACTTGTTAGCTCGCAAAAGCTTTTAGGTAGCTTATTGGAGCTTAGTTACCTCGAGGAAGGTTCGATCAAGAGGAACAAGCTCAGAGTTTATACTCTTGGAGCTTACACAAAGAGAGAGAGGTCTCTGTTTGTAATTATCGATCCATTGTATTTAGGTTCAGATAAAGGACTATTGTGAAATAAGATCGTATGCATGTATTTTTGGGTTAATTGAGTTTATTGATTGAGTTTGGAAGCAATTTCCCATTTGAATCATATCTTGTGACCACGTTGACTGTATGGTTAGTTGAATGAAAAAAATGTCTTGAGTATTGAAATTTACACATAGTAAGTCACTTTTAGTTGTGCATTGTGTGGTAGATCCACGATGTAGGAGAGATTGGTTAACAAGTTGACGATGGTGATCAAGAGGTGAGTCAATCAATGACTAAAGAGGAATTTCACTGACTAAATAGAGAGAAAGTTAAAGGAGATTTTTTTGCGAAGTTGGAAACTAACCATTGTCATGGATGAAGAAGATCAAAGGTCAAGAATGATCTTACTACAGATCAATGATGCATAACTATTTCGTTGGGCGAACTAGTGCAATAGAAGAAATTATGGACTGGTGCGATAATTTATAAAATCTGCCCTGTAACAATTTAAGTCCACCGTCGATCTAGATATGATGGTTGTTAGTCCATTTATCCAATGAGATAGAAAGCGAGTTAATTGCATAAGTTGGGCACAAAATCATTGTGTAATCCAGTTCACCGACGGTAATCTTTGTGTAATATTTGGGCCACGCGTGAGCACGTGTTGGAAAGTACGGTTGTAGATGAGGATCCTAGCCATGCCTGAGCACGTGGTGGGAAGTATTCTTTCAGGCCCGAAGGGATGGATAAAGGAGATTCACAGCATAGGATAGATATGGTCTTTAAGGCTCAGAGGACGCTAATCCAGGATGACGTCAGGATGAAGAAGTTTGAGTACATAACCGTTATGATGGTGAGGTGGCCGCCACCCTTATATTCTGAAGCATCTCCGCCCTCTGATCAATGACCTCTGTGTATTATCCTAGCCTCTTTTGTGTCTTTTGTGTCAAAAGGGCCCATGATTGTGTTTTCTGCTCTGAATCGTTGGTGCTTGGTGAAGAGTCTATCTCCACAATGGATCCCAAATGCTCTCACAAGGGAATATTGGGGTTAGGGGAAGTCTCGATCAATAATATTGACAAGGGTCATGTGACTAGATCCCAGATATAAGTGCAAGAGGCTGCTGACTACTTTAAATACTTTGTTCCTCTTGAGACACACAATGAAATTGAATCAGTTGCAGAATGTTTATGGGACAAATATAAGGCCATTCCCTGGGAGAATTTGCGCCATGAGGTTGAACCTTGGGTCGTAGACCCTCGAAATACAGCTGGGAGGGTTACATCCTATGATAGATTGATTATGCTCTATTGGGTTAACATGAACCTAATAACGCACTCTTCACTTATTGCTACTGCAAAACGGCAAGGGGATGAAGAACCTGTGAGAGTTTGGAAGGATCACAATCTGATTGCCAGCTAATGCACAGAAAGATAGACCTCATGGACACAAATATTGGGATTCAATTATTCCACCCAAGGAAGGATCAGTCTGAGGTCGGAGGGATGATCATGGCCAAGTCAATCGACATGACTACCAAGGATCCCTCCGAGAAGATGAAGCAGACCAAACGCTCCTCTCCTGGAGTGTCTGCCCATGGTCAGGTTTGAGGCCCCTGTGTTTATGCTCTTATTACTTCTTATCCTATTTTCTCTTAGTGGTCCACTAGTGATAGGATTTATAGGCCACTTATGTATGTAATAGGTATGGGCCACGACATGAACAATCTGCTTTTTTTTTTGTCTTGTTCAGTCGTCTGTTAGTGGTTCCTGTAGTGATTTCTTTATGGCCATATTATGTACGTAATCGGGATGGGGAATGCCATGAACAATCTGGCTATTTTGTTTAGGGATGGGTGCTTCTATTTTGGGATGAATGTAAAGCTTGTCAAAACTGGGTAGGTGGTTAATGGATCTGTTATTCAGAATGTAATTAAGTGAATATGCAGTAATACAATCCTTTTATTTACAAAACAAAATATTGGAGAAATTTTGAAATATTCTACAAGTGCTTCAATTTCTCACCTTTCAGCAAAAAGGATGGATACAATTCATATATAGTTTGATATTAATGTCTTAAAAGAAAAGGCATTTACCCCCAATGGACACAAACAACTAAAAATTATTCAATGGGATTGCTAACTACATTATGTAAAACCATTTAATAGTGGTTAGGGCAGCTTCAGGAGACCTATAGGTGATACTCCCAAAGAATGTTGAAATTGTATTGATAATAAAGATCTATACCTCCAAGTTCAGCTCTGATGCCAATAACATCAAATGATCTTGGCGTCCTCTATGCTTTACACAAATATTTCACACAAATTAGGTGTTACAACATCAATCGGTTATACTTATGGTTGTAATAAATATGATGTAATTAAATTTGTTGTAATTAAATACTTTCAATATTATTCATTACATTACCTGCTTGTGGTAGATAGTTATCCCGCAATCAACTTTTTTCCTTCAACAAATGTGCAATAAAATCAATTCATAAAATATACAAGTACAACTATACTTAAAATGAAGAAATCAACACATTATATTCAATGAAACGACAATAAGATATCTATTTGACAAATTCGTTATGGTGATAAATTACAAATATGCATTATAGAACAATACAAATTGTCATTATATTCATTTCCATTGTGAAGACCTGCATATATCATGTCAAAATGGTATGTTCATATAAGTGATTGATATATATTTAAAAAAAGGCATAACATACATGAAATTATAAAAAAAACGAAATCAAAATACCTAAATGAGCTTCTCTTGGTTTCAAGAATATCTTATTCTCTCCGAAAACATGGCCAACCACATGAAGGTTGAAGCTCATATGGCCCCTCCCCCCCCCCTCACATCACTCTCAACTCTCCACACCCAATCTATCTATTGTAAAAATAAATGAAAGTTACATAACTGAATGATACAGATAATATCCATGCATAAACAGTAGCAGAACAAAAAATATATGCATGAAAGTTAAATCCAAGTAATAATCTAAGATATAAATTTTCAGAGATACAACTTAAATGAGAACTGATAAATAAATCATGCATGCTACTTACTGAACAACATCCAACCATGTTCCTTCACAATCTTGTCGAACATAATCCATGCCACCATCACCTATATATTCATCCTCTTTTCATTTCATCGCTTCAAAATATGAAACACTTGATAAATATGCATACTCCAATTCATATCTATTACAATTTCTTGGTCCCTTTGGAGGGCATGCCAAAAATACATACCAACCATTCTCTACCTGATCTTGTACATAGAATACCCGTTTCGCTTGTGATGCTAGAATAAATGGATCATCTTGCGCTCTATCCTTAATGAAGCATCTCTTCAGATTCACCATGGTGAAACCAATTTCATCAACTTCCATTCCATTCTTCTTGTGTACATATATCCATTCACATTTGAACAATGGATACTGCACCAAGCAAGAAATCTCAGGGAAAATATGTCGAACTGATGAACCATGCAAGAGTAAACCATGAAAATTTTGAGGGTATGAATGGTGGGCTAAAGGGAGAGGTAATCATCAATAAACTCAGCAAGGACTTTAAGCTGATGGTTCAATTCATGACTGTTAAAATAGATCTCCCTGCTATTAGACATAGCCCCCTAATTGAACTGGATGTTATCCTAAAGGAGTTATTTGAGATGGCCACCCCTACAGATCAGTAGTGGAAAGATATACATAGAGTGAGCAATCATCAACCTAGAAGGCCTGCCAGCAGCTGAGTCAGTCGTAGTCTATTAAAAATATGCTCAGAGTTATCATTTTCATCAAGCAACCCAGACAGCCCCAGATGTCAATATTTCCCTTTTTCGCGCATAGCACAGCATGCCTTCCCGAAATGTTTTGTGGGAATGATGCATATGACACATCATATTTTGTTAGGATTTGGGACGTACTTTCAGGTTTTATTCCTGCAATGTAACTAATTTTGATTCCCCATTTCGAGATACATCTCAGGGGTAAATTGCACTATAAATGTAACCTCTACGGAGGAGGAAGGGTTCGACTTTCATTTTTGAAGCGTTTGTGCTTGGATTGTAGCTCTGTAAAATTTCTTGGAAGTGTTAATGAAAAGTATTTTTTTGAGTTTCTAAGATTCATCACAGTGTTCATATTCAGTTTGTGTTTCTTGTTTGCATCATTTTCATATGTGTAAATTTTGATAATGCTTTCTAGAGAAAACCATGACCTGTCTTGAGCCTGCTAAGGGATGTTGTGACATGTCTTAAGCCTGCTAGGACTGTTGTGACTGGTTGAAAGTTCCTTGAGGACTGTGAAGGGTCCCAAGCATGTGTATGAAGGTACCATGACCTACTGTGGGTTACTAAGGATGTCATGAGGGTGTGTGAATTTGTTGGCAGCCTAATTGTGTACTGCTTGACTAGGCGGTGATCTGTTAGTATGGATGGTATTCGGTGTGAGGCCTAGTACATGGATCGCCACCCTTTATTGGACTAGTTATGCAACTAATGAAACTCCTGAGTTGATGCCTCTCACACATGTGCTGGCTACCAAGACGGGAGCAAAGCTCATGGAGGTTAGAAAGAATGGAACCTACTCCTAGTTGAGTCCTGATGGAAAAACACAAGTAACCATTAAGTACAAAAATAAGAGTGGTGCATGGTTCCTCTACACATTCACAGAGTTCTCATATTCACTCAACATGATGAGACAGTGACCAATGAACAAGATTTATCTAAAGGAAGTGAGAGGGTTTGATTTTTATACAAGGGGGATATGCTTTGAATAATAAACTATAATGACCCCCATCAGATCCTACTGATTTTTTTGGCTTATTTGCTTATGTAATTTGGTTAAGGGATTTCGTAAAAACACTTGTCAAAAATACCACTGAGCTGTGCCAAATAGTCTTAGTTGGTTTTTGTATTCATTGTACTGCTGGTATGTTGATGCAGGAGCATAGGCTCAAGAGGGTGAAGTCATTCATGACTTCACAAGGTCAAGGGAACTATTAAGAGACCTAGGGTCTCTTACATTTGTAATTTGATTTACTTTGTAAAAGCTGAATAAAATCGATAAGGAACCTAGATCCTTTTCCACATGTAATAGTTAGGATTGAGTTAGTTGTGAGTCATAGGGTTAGCATAGATCAATAAGGACTGTACTCCTTTGTTATAGGATCAGGAAACAAAATCCTCTTGTATTTAAATTAGTTCGAGTTATTTTATTAGCAGCTTAGTTAGCTTACAGAGCTTGTTGGCTCGCAGAATATTAGGTTAGCTCACAAACCTTAGGATAGGTCATAGAGGTTTGAGGATAGCTCAAAGAATCTTTGATTATCTCATAGAGATTGAGAGGGAGAGAAATTCCACATAGCATGAATGAAGGAATGAGAGGTGCACAGAAGAGTGAGCGAGGAGTGAAAAAGTAGAATTATGTGTGTGTATTTGAATTTTCGGTTCATTGAATAAAGAACAAAGGATTAGAATCTATGTGTGGTTTTGATGGATTTCATGTCCTCATATAGTTCTGTAGAAGTATGAATTCATCCTGCAATCACTCCATATAACCCTGTATATAAACTACATGGATTTGGATTTCCATAGTTTCTGAATTGCAGAGAAGAATTGATCCTATCAGTGATCAATTAAGTGAAGCTTTGTAGATGGTTAAACCTTAACCAATCACTCAAACAAAACAAGATTGTAGAGTGGGGATAGATCATGGGGAAGATCGACAGTTTATAGTGATATCATCGGGAGGAGTTACAAGATTTGAAAAACTTTTCATGTGCGCGATATTCTATGGAATGCGCTTAATAAATTTTGGAATCCACCATTGATTTGGTGGAGACACTGATCAAACGATTAGAAAGCGATTTCGCTGCTTGAAAAATTCAGTTGTATGAACAATTAGGCTGGCCGCGAAATTGATAGATCAACGATCGATATCGACGAAGGGGAAGAAGCGTTGTGCGGAAACTCTTGTTTTGGAAGTGTCAAAATTCGAAAGCCGACTTTCGATCTCTGCCTTCCGAAAAGAATTCCACTATAGAAGGTAATGTACGGAAACCTAGAATTCCATTATGAAAGAAAGTCAGACAGTGAGGAAATTTGATTAACACAGAGAGTTTGTTTCAGATCTCAAAGTTTTTGAAGTCTGTACGCAAATCAATGCCATCATATGTGTAATTTTTGGCTTATATATTAATAGACTATAATTTTGAGATCTTAATTTTCGTAGCGCTAACAGTGAACAGTAAATGCAATAGAGATTGCTTTGCATAAATAACAAGGAAAATAAACCCTAAATATCATATCCGTATAACTTTGATTTTACAATGACTATAACAGCATTGTAAGGTGGAAAAGAAAATCTGAAATTAATTTAACTCTAACTTGTAGCTTCCTGGGCGTGCACAATGATTTATGGAAGTGAGCTTTGGTGTCTCAATTTTTATTTGGTGTCTTCCCTTCCCTTCCAGCCCCTCAAAACAACCCAAATCATCTTCTTCTCGAACTCCCTTAGTATGCTTTAGCACCCTTTTTCACTACGCAGAAACATTATGCACAGTCGTAACAAGAAGGAATACTACAATGAGATTACCCAACAATGCTGCAATAGATTACTGTAGGTGTCAATATGGATTGCAGCTCCCTTTTTGGATGTAACAACCCTTTTTGGCTGTAACAACCCTTTTTGGATGAAGCATGGGGATCACTGTATATGTGGAACTTTAAGGATATGCGACCAACAGAAAGTAAGTCGTCTTCACAAACAAGATTGTGTCCTTTACAGATGATTTCACAGCCCATGCAGTCCAAAATCAGCCAACAAATGAAGAATACGGCCTCCACAAGATGAAATTGGCCCATTTGTTACTCCTTTTTTTTTCAAAAACCTAAAAACAAAAAAAGATGAAAAAGAGAATATGCATGAATCTATAGCATCTTATATCTAGATGGGCCTGCAAATTTGTTGTATGTATAACCATGGCATGAGCCTATAATCCTAGGTATAATATAATATTGTTACTTGTTAGACTCATAGTAAGACCCCCTTGTGCTAAATGTTATTATAGAATATGGTATGGGGATGGAGCTAGGGAGTCCTTGTTTCTTATATTCTTATTGTAATTATTGTATAAGCGTTCATAGCTTCTATTCTATTGCTTTTCAAGGATATTTATAACTTACATCGTAGGGAGGCTATATGGGTTAAATCTAAGTATATTTCTAATGTGGAGATATACCAACCTGCATACTAACTAATATATGTTGTTATTACGATAGAATATCAAGATGTTAAAGTTATCACCACCATTTTAACATATCTATGTATTTCTAGGAGGAGTTAGAACTGGCTTCGATCACCTCATTTAATGGCTTGGAAGGTATGGGAAACTTCATTTCCTTTAGAGCTCAAGAAATCTCACTTGGGAGTGAGTAAATTAGTCAAAGGAGTAGTGCAGTGACCATAACATTATTAGAGATCACTTTCTTCAATAATTTCATATGCCACCTGTCGTTGAGTCTCCAATGACCTAATTAAATAGAAATTCCCATGCAGACATCTGTAAAAACTACCACACTTCCACCACTAAAATGGTTCATTGAACAATGCAAATACATAAATGAGGTGGAGGCTATAGATTGGCATCACATAATTTAATGTAACACCGTATATCTCTTCTCATTATTCTAATATCCCTGATTACCTAATTGCTATGTCAATTAAGAAACTAGATTTGTAAGGCATACCACCATTGAAATGTTAGCTCATATGATTTCCATAAGAAGAAAGATCATAAAACCAAGCAAGAAAAAAACAAGAAATAATTGTTTGAATGCATATGATAGATCTCTTAGTAAGGCAAGAAACAATAATGAGTCATATCATGCTAGTAGTTACAAATAGCAAATAAAAGAGAAAATATCTTATGTATAATCATAAGAGGTCTATGGAAATAGACTAATTAATTAGTACAATTATATTATCCTTATGGTATCCTTACTTATTGACATGGGACCTTGAATGATATATAAGTAATTTGAGCAAGTAACCGGTGAATCTATAACCTAGGTATAAATGCAGTAGATACCTACTAGAAATAATACTATGTTTGGATATTGTAAGCTCAACATCTAACCTCAGATGAAAGTGGCATCCCTTAGGTGGTAAGATAAAATTGATTACTAGTGCACTTGAATCCATTGAAAGAAACTCACTGCATACCCCCATCCTTCTACAAATAAACCTCACAATCAATGCATTATTATAAGCCATGGTTATTACATAGTTTAACTTCATGTCATCCACTGGCACAATAGGATAATATACATGTATGGTCGATTTCATGGTATACCCTCTCAACCTCCTTATTTGTATCAATTCATTCTCCTTGTGAAGTCCATTCATCAAATGATTGTAAGTATGAATATTTGGTTGATCACAACCTTTTTCCTTCTTATGCTCCACTAGTGCAAGATAAATGAAAACTTTTCCTCCTTTGCAATGTCCATTATTCAAGGTAGTATATGTTACCTCATTTGGTGTCAATAATTTTCAGTTAGGGATGGTGGTTAAGGGAATAATTAAGGATAGATTAGATGAAAATTTGGATCTATATAGCCATCTTTTTCTCTAATCTAGCTACAAGATTTCCATGGTTCACTAATTCATATAACAAGTGTTGTAGGAATTAGAAAGGTGTCATTTCCATCATTAACACCTCCAATACTAGGTATATACCTATAATTTGTTTGATAATTAATATAAATAGATGGAGGGTTGACATTGTAGGTTAAAAACTATACTTATAAGGAGATGGGGGTCACATCATATTCAGATGGTCCATCAAGCAAGTTATCAGATTTTCATTAGGAGAATATATGTTTCAATGGTATAATATTGGTCTAAAAAACATAGGTTAATGGTTAAAATTGATTTTATCTTTATAAGAATTGCATATGGTTGGAAGAGGTAATAATGATAAAAATTCTCAATATTTAAAAGGATTGTATAGGTTCTTGTAGGTTTTCTCCAGGTAGAACCCTAACCAATGTATTAATGAATATTTCATGTCAAACTTAATTGTGGAGAGCATATATATTAAATGTAACACCATATATCTCTTCTCATTATTCTAATGTCCCAGGTAATTACCTAATTGATATGCCAATTAAGAAAGTAGATTTGTAATTCATACCACCACTGAAATTTTAGCTCATAAGATCTCCATGAGAAGAGAGATCATAAATCCAACGTCCAAGAAAAAAACAAGCTGAAATAATTGTTTGAATGCATATGATAGATATCTTAGTAACGAAAGAAACAATAATGATTCATATCATGATGCGGCCAATAGTTACAAATAGCAAATAAAAGAGAAAATATCTCATGTATAATCATAAGAGAGTCTATGGAAGTAGACTAATTAACTAGTACAATTAATTTATCCTTATGGTATCCTTACTTATTGACATGGGACCTTGAATTATATATAAGTAATTTGATAAAGTAACTGGTAAATCCATGACCTAGGTATAAATGCAGTAGATTTCGACTAGAAATAATACTATGTTTGGATATTGTAACCTCAACATCTAATCTTAGATGAAAATGGCATCCCTTAGGTGGTAAGCTAAAATTGATTACTAGTGCAATTGAATCCATTGAAAGAAACTCACTGCATGCCCCCATACTTCTACAAAATAAACCTCACAATCAATGCATTATTATAAGCCATGGTTATTACATTATTTAACTTCATGTCATCCACCGACACAATAGGCTAATATACATGCATGGTCAATTTCATGGTATACCCTCTCAACCTCCATATTTGTATCAAGTCATTTTCCTTGTGAAATCCATTCATCAAAGGATTGTAAGTATGAATATTCGGTTGATCACAACCATTTTCCTTCATATGCTCCACTAGTGCAAGATAAATGACAACTTTTCCTCCTTTTCAATGTCCATTATTCAAGGTAGTATATGTTACCTCATTTACAATGTCTCATTATTCTAATATCCCTAGGTATAAATGGAGTAGATACCTAATAGAAATAATACTATGTTTGGATGTAACCTCAACATCTAACCTCAGATGAAAATGAAATCCCTTATGTGGTAAGTTAAAATTGATTACTAGTGCACTTGAATCCATTGAAACAAACTCATTATTCCCATCCTTCTAAAAATAAACCTCACATTCAATGCCTTAGAAGCCATGCTTATTACATTTCATTTCCTTTTGATGCATTTCTTTGGTTCCCTCCTTCATTCCTTTGGTCCACGTACATGACTCCCAGTACCAAGCTCCTTCCCCTTTTCATTGAAAACCTTAGGAGAAAACTCGGGTGTATTTGCTATCTATACCAAAAAAACACTAAATTAAATTTACCAAAAAACACTTAAAAAATGAAATGAAAAAAAAAATGGGGCCCCTTTTCACATTTTATCTCCCATGAATAGTTTTGTCGGGAAAGGGCAGCGTTTTATTTTTGAACATGCCATCATTTACTTGCTTTAATTTTGGTATTCAACACCACGAAAGTTGAAGCTAAGTTGTTGGGATATATTGAGGTGAACTGCGTGAGGTGTAACTTAAGTTTCACTGCATTCTTGTTCTGTGTTCGACATTATTACAGGTATTTGATCAATGCTTTCATGAAAACAACATAAAAATTGAAAACGACAAACATTCAAAAAACTATTTGGTTTCTTTATTGACAGAAATAAAAATAGTGGTTCCTCTGCTACAAAATTTTAAGTCTAATACGCATTTTGTGCTGCATTTTGTACAAAATTTTATCATATACTTAGTAAGTGTAATACGCATTCTGTGGTTTCTTTATTGACGAAAATCAAAATTGTTGTTCCTATGCTACAAAATTTTAAAAAATCTGTAAAAAAATTGGTTTCCTCTAGGGTTGACCGTCGATTGTGGTGGCTCTTCCTAGCTGAGTCGTGTAAACCTTGTCCTTCTTGCAGCCTCTAAGGTTGAGGGGTCTTCACTCTTGGAGACTGAGTTATATTGTTGGCTACTGTACGTGTCTAACCTAAACCTACAACACGATAACCCTCTCTCTCTCTCTCTCAAGTTATGACATATGTTCCTTTTAGCAAATAGTCCTTACAGAATATAGTCCCCCCTTTTACTTTTGAAACTTGTTATATAAATTAATCGTTTAAACAACTTTCAGTTAGAAATTGAGTGATGATAGAATTTTTTTTTTGGTTATGCAGGTTTTGTGCAAGTGGAGACATGGATGTAAGTGATTGTTTGTGATTGAAGTATATCATTGCTTTTATTTAATTTAAATTAATTTTTAACAAAAACCAGTAGGTTTTATATTAATAAAACCGTGGTTGAGCCACCCAAGAGGTTACATTTGTGAGTTCTTTGCAAAAAACAAAATTCCCCATCACAACAAATGGGAATACTACTTTTATTTAATTTAAATTGTTAGAACATATTAATTTGTACTTTAATAACAATCTAATATGCTATGGCTAATCAATATTCTAATCATTTTTTAAAAAATAGGAAAAGCAAGTGATGACACAAAATCAAAAAAATATGATTATGAAATTTTCAAAAACAACGCGTCAAAATGATGAAATGGGAAAGAAAGGGACATGCATCTCACAAGGTAAATATTTATAAATAGAACAATGTATTTCCTTATGTAGTTATATAATGCTTATTTTTATTGTATGATGATATTAGGCATTTGTTTAATAACATTCTTGGCTATAGTTACAAAGAAGAGGAAAATACAAGAAATAGAAAAGAAGATTACACCTTCTATGCCTTTGAATGACTCTACTAGTCCTAACAAAGAAGCAAATGACAAAGATACGTTTTCCTCTTTTCAGGAGGAGCAACATGAACAAGGTAAGCCCATTAATTCAGAATTTTCTAGATCTTTATAACTATAAATATTATGATTAAGAAATCCATAACACCTTTATGTGCCCTTCTTTTATAGAAGATGTCACAAACAATCGTGCCATATGGATAACAGTGTCGAAGGTGAAGATCCCTCGACATAAAAAGAGGCGGAGCAGCATGAAGAAAAAGGTAAGCTCATTAGTGTATAATTTTGTAGTTCTTCATAAATAAAATTTTTTGACTTAGAAATCCATAACACCTTTGCATTCCCTTCTTGTATAGAATATGTTCACAAAGAACAATGCCAACCAGATATTAGTATACAAGGTGAAGATCTCTCTACACAAACATCGACAGAGAAAGTCAAGAAGAAAGGTGGAGGAGAAACTAAATGTGCAGAAATCAATAACTTGGAGGAAAAGATCGAAATTCATATCAATGAAAGGAACCAACCAGTTGGTCAAACTCTGTGAAGCTATCTTCATTACTAGGTGTTCTCGCAGGGGAAATGGTTCCAATCAATTATTATGATTGGAGGAAGGTTTCAGATCAATTAAAGGAGGAATTGTGGAGCATTATTAATGTGGATATTAGACATTAAGTGTATTTGTTTTCAACATTTATATTTTTGGATGATTTCGAAGTTTATTTTCAAACCATGTATGACATCTAAAAATACAATTCTTGTATCTTGCAAGAAAAGTTCATAATCCCTCCAGTCCTTACAGAATATTGTATGAAATCCATTGGCCATAAGGAAAACAGTCATAGATATAGGTTGACCAAAAAATACTATGACCCTTATGAGTCAACAGAGGAAATATTAAAAAATGTTCCTCGAATTAGGATAAGTGAGAAAGTGTGGAGAGAATTCGTCCTATCACGAGCCACCACTGAATTCTTGGTAAGCAAAAAGTTCACATATTATATAATCAATTTTTTGAGGATGTCTATTGGCTTGTAATGTTGAATTATATATGTTATTTTCAATGGATTTCTAGGATATAAGGAAAAAAAACAAGGAAAATAGAGAAAAGGAGAGGGACTTGCACACCTATGGACGTCTAGGTTATCAATGGGTTGAAGATGATATGGTAAACAATTGTGATCATATTTTATTCGATATGAGAAATATTAGCATATTTTAGTTTCATTGTAATGTCAAAACTTAACCATACTATTTTACTTGTTGCAACTAGAAAAAATATATAGCCTTTGATGATGCAACTACAAGCATTCCTAGGGCAGACTTATGGAAGAAGTGCCATCAATAGAAGGATGGAACTCCAATCACACTAGTTGTAGGAGAAACAATAGTACTTTCTCAACCTTGTAATTTAGATATTGATTAAAATTTCATTTTACATGTTGGAAATGTTTTCTTCTATGATTTGATTTAATTGTATGTCAATGTTAGCAAAAAAATGAACAAGCACAAGTAGAAGTTGCATCTCAAGACTCTACAGCTAGGGATGATGCCCTTTCCAAGGTACTAGGGGTTGATGCAAGAGGACGATGTCATGGCATTGGCTTAGGAGTTACGCCAACTAACTTGTTTGGAAAAATTCCATACAAGGAGGCACTATTTGTAAGCCAAGCTACAGTGAAGGAAAAAACAGAGGAAATCACATCTTTGAAAACAATAATAACTGAACTACTGAAAAGAGTAGAATATATGGAGAGAGAACATGTGGTCAACAAAGAAATTTTTAGCGTCCATTCTTTAATCTTGTCTCAATATACATATTTTCACACTAATGATCTGAATTCTAATGTCTGATTTCTCATATAAATAGTGTCCTACTATACAAAATGCTCATGCTGAATTCACGCATGTGGTGGAGGTTAGTTGTTTAATTATTATTTTAAATAATATTTTTTTCATCTTTTGAATATATATATTACCGTTTTTTGCCTTGACAGAGTAATACAGGGGTGATAACAACCCCTATGAATGGACTAATACAAAAGAAATTAACTTCAATGCATACTCCATCATCCTTAGTAAGTATTGAAAAACTTCGTAATTTAGTTCAATCTTATTTTATTTTATCAATATATTAGAAATCATTGTCTGTTGGGTGCAGAGTTGTACATCAAAATATGATGAATATTTGGTACATAAAACACCAATGGTTCCATCGAAACTGCAAATTGACAAAATGAAAACACCAATTCAGGTAAGATTGTAATTATTTAATTAGGATCATCAATGTTTAAATTCTTATTTCCATGCATCTTACTTTGTCTCATTTATTTGCAGGGTCAAGATAATGCTAATGAGTTGACACGAACTTCCCAATTGGGTCTGGAAGGAAAGAAATGATTTCTCATTGCATTAAACTCAAGGGTTAAAGTTGCAAGGGAGAAAATGCATAAGACTGACCCAAATGCAATGGTACACTGTGTCCCTATTGGAAAAGGCTATTATATTGTGAATCCGACAAAATTTTTAGATCATCTATTTGAAAATATAGCTCTACCATGTCCCAGTTGCGCATTATGTAATCTAGAAAATGCTTTGTTGAGCTTCATTCCTTGGCATAAGGATGACATTGAACTATGTAACTAGTGCTTATACTGTGTGACTAGTGATTTCAGTGATGTTGTATCAACTGAGAATAATTGATTTATTGAATATTTATACTTAGATTAGGACATAGTTTATATTTTTTTGTATTTCGGGACTAATCTTTACATTTAATTAAAATTTTGGGCACAAGTTGCAATTATATTCCATGGGCCCAATTTCTAATTTTGTAATACATCAGTATTATATAATCTCCATTGCATGTGAAATGATATGTTGTGTTGTGAATATGTGGAATGAGGAGTATGTCTATCATATTTTCATTAATTTTTTTTTTGGTAAATTAGTTTATCCTTGTATTTCCTTCTATTGCCAAAAACAGACATTTACAGAAGAAAAAAAACCAAATGAATATAATATATTTTCCACATTGTAGCAAGAATAAGAAAATGACCAAAATTAAATATTTAAAAGAATAAGCTTGCATCCAGAAACAAATTCATATGCAATGATTAACAATAATAGTAAGCTTATTTCTTAACTCAATTGAGGCCATGACCTCTTATGTTGTACAAAACAACCAATATACAAACCATTTTTAATTTGAAAATCAAAACTAAGTTTAAATATAGACTACTCAATTTGCACATTGAAGTCACCATGTTATTACATTGTTCATTCTGTGTTTGATAGTCATGTTCTTCCTATGTTCATAGCTGGAAGGAAGGTTTATGCTCCTTTTTTGTTTTCCTTTCTGTCCTGGTAACATTATTATTTGCGCAGATTTGGAGAAGATAGCCCCATTTATCGACTATACTAAATCATTGATGGGATTGTCATTATTGTCTGCTTCTTCTACCAGGACCAGATCCTTCCTACAGGATATGCTAGCACAACAGCTCTTTGGATTTGTCGTCACCTTCATTAGAGTTGGAAATTTGCAGTAAGGAAAATGATGACAAATACCTCCGATATTTTCTCCCCCAGTCTAAACATTCGTTCAGACCAACCATTCCTAGCAATAGATACTATGCACCACGGTAATGGAGTCCACGGCCTTATCTGGAGGCTTCGGCGGGATGTTCTTAGTACTAGGAACTCTAGGCACTGCTTCCGCAAGGGTATTTCATCTTAGCAGGACAATGTTGTTGTTACCAGCATCAGAAAGTATTTCTAATGTAATGAACATCTTTACATTTCCCTTACGTTGCCCTTACCAGCATCAGAAAGTATTTCTAATCTAATGAACATCTCTACCTCGATGGTTGGAGTTGCTTTTGCGTGAAGGTCCATAAATGACTGAATTTCCAAGCAGTTCCCAATGGTCAATAAAACACATCGAAAAAAAGGCTTCCCAAGCAGAACATTCAATACAGATCCCACATCAGCACCCCTGGATCCTTAGCAGAACAATAGTTAGTCCTCCTTGTTCTTTACCAGTATTCACTCACTCTGTATCTTAGGACAGGTTTGATCATGGCCTTATAACAAACCGGGCGATTACTGAATCATCATTAGCAATCAATTTCACCATGAGTCCATTAATTCCTCACACACTCCATTATCAAGTAGCATCATGACAACATGAACGGTCACGGGGGCTCTTGATCCGATTTATTTTGTGGTGATGCCAACTACGCCGCCCCTTCTGTGGTGGCATCATGGTATCAATGGCGGAGGTGACCCCCGGCCTTACTTGAAATCAACTTCAAGTTTCCTTACGGTGTGTGGAATTGACATCCGTCACTTCATCGAAGGGCCTCATGATGGTATATCGGTAACTGGTGCTTCAGAGTTTGCAATACGAAGGAATGAGCAATTTCACATTTTGTCATTTCATGTCTTGTTTGCTATCTTGCTTGTATTATGAAAATATTGATGATTGAGCCAAATTTTGTTGATTTTTAGCTTGTCCAACATTCTCATTGTGTATAACGCACTCCTGTAAAATATGGACATACTTTTTTCAGCTTAAAAAAATTAGCATAATGCAGACTTGTCAACCAACATAATGGGTATAACTAAACAGTAATAGCAAGTAATATAAAATTGAGTAAGAATGATAATACTCTACTTACTTATGAACTCAAGATAATTCATCAGCTGCAAGGGAATGTGTCCTTTCATGCACTCATTCAGTTATATTCCTTGTCTTTCATTCCATAAATTGCATCACTTGTAATGTTGAACTCTAGTGGAAAATTATAGGTTAATTACAGTCACATTTAGAATTCATCCAATATGAGTTCAATAGAAAAATTAATAACATCGAGAAGAAACCCTGAAGAATAATTTATGGACCTACCAAAACTGTGGTTTAGGGAAATTAGACCAATCCTAAGAGAAGATAAAAAATTGTCCAAGTATGGAATTATTGGTTTAATCTGCGTAACTGGCCTTAGAGAAATGCTTGTCACAACTCATAGGTTGATGATAAAAATATTCTGAGAGTGTGGATCTATAGAGTGTTGTATGTTGCATCCAACCATATCATTAGCCTGACCAAAAAGTATTTCAGGAAGAAGATATCAATTTTCCAAAAGTGCCTCTCAGCCATATTTGCACTGCTCCAGAAAAATGCCTGCCAAGGAGAGAAAATGAAGCTCCAAAAGATGAAAGTGGTCTTGATGGATTCACCTTGTTGGCCTCTACCAATTGGGTATCTCACTTGCCAAGTTTGAAGGAAAAATTAAATCACCTCGGTGACCTAGGGTTAGAAGAGAATTGGTTAAGTGTTAGACAAAGAGTTTGAGAGACCATTTGGAAATGCCCGCAAGGGGGTGTTCCTTTGATGATAAAATTCATCAGATTATATGGTACTGTGCATTGTTGAAATGGCTATTTATCCATGCTCTTGGTTTTTCTTATGGTGATCACATAAGGAAAATATCAACCTTCCAAAATAGAAGAAAAATATTATTTTGCATAGTAAAGACAAAGAAAAAATGGCTAAGTGTTGTAAAGGGGCAAAGTGATGCCCGTATTAAGGTTGATTCCCGCACTAAGAATGTTGCCCACATGACATGGCATGGAATAGATGATTATGTGGCATGAATATGAAATCATTGTTTCATTCTGACATTGTTTTAGAGAAATACGACAAATTAGTGAAAATCAGGAAATTGGCTAAGTATGGAAAATTGGTCCAAGTAGCCTTAAGAGGATTCCCACCACAAATGGTTTGTTGAAGAAAGTGACCGCAACACATGGGGATATTGTAGGATGATATTTTTTTCTACTCAACCATGGTCTCAGTTTATCCAAAGAGACCTTCAAGAAGAATTTATGGACCTGCCACAACTGTGGTTTAGGGAAATTAGACCAAGCCTAGGAGAAGATCAAAAATTGTTTATGGAATTATTGGTAAAATATGCCTAGCTGGCCTTACGTAAATGCCCGCCACAGCTCATAGGATGATGATAAAAATATTCTGAGAGTGTGGATCTCTAGAGTGTTGTATGGTGCATCCAACCATATCATTATCCTGACCAAAAAGTCTTTCAGGAAGAAGATATCAATCTTCCAAAAGTGCCTTTTAGCCTACATATTTGCACTGCTCCAGACAAATTCCCACCAAGGAGAGAGAACGAAGATCGAGGAGATGAAAGTTGTCTTGATGGATTCACCTTGTTGGCCTGTACCCATTGGGTATATTACTTTCCAAGGTTGAAGGAAAAATGAAATCACGTTGGTGACCTAGGGTTTGAAGAGAACTAGTTAAGTGTTAGACAAAGAGTTTGAGAGACCATTTGGAAATTCCTGCAAGGGGGTGTTCCTTTTATGATAAAATTCATCAGATGATATGGTATTGTGCATTATTGAAATGGATATTTAGCCATGTGTTGAGGCCCCGAAATTCGCAAGCAACAACAGTAAGGGATTCTCCCCAATCAACGTTCCCAACTAGCCCGTTGACTGTTTGGTATAGGGAATCCGTCAGGTTTGCGGTCCGGCTACCATAGGTCAAGTACAAAACAAAGGCTTTACCGGTTATGACCCGATCCACCGTGAGTTTTGTATTTTTTGACTTAATGTATGATATGCAAGTGCCTAATTAACCATGCAGGGTGATAAGATGTGAGGAGCAGTCATAATGTGATGCGCAGGTTCTTACCTCTTGTCTTAGACTCACTAGCATCCCAATCACAGACAATAAGGAAAAGAAACTAACTACCTAAACTATCCCTAGGGAGCAGGATTATCACTCGTAAGTGAGTAATACATTTTGTACATGCATTATGAAGAGTTGCAGTTAGCTTACACTTCTTTCAAGACACACGAACAATTACAGATATTTAAACAACCAGATAATCGATTATTTTATGAACAACATTTATTACTCACAGTGGAAAACATCCCAAAAGATACTGAAGAACATTCAACAAGAACATAGGTTCAGGAAGTTAAATACTCTCACAGTAAATGAAACATAGCTGAAAACGAAATAGTTCCTCTTCAACATTATTCATTGAGTTGCATTGATACATTCCACATTTCGCTCTCTCCAGCAGGCAAAAGTTGCACTTTCTGACTGTAAAACGAAGTAGTTCCTCTTACAAGCAAAAGAGTTTACAAATTTTTCCAGGGAAAAAGTCCTTTCTAAGTCCCTCTTTCAAATATTTAAACCACAATTACAAAGCGCTTCAGTTTTCCCCAGACGCATGATCTTTCAGTGTCCCGAACGTTTCACATTTCTCTATCTTGTCTGTATGCAATCATGAACCACTGGGAAACTGATCAGTTTTTTGGGTCCACACATTTATAGCTCCAGATTTCGTCTTTTACTCCCCTGGCCCCCCTGGCGATCCCCCTGGTTTCAGTTATACTTTTTCCAAAACGGTTCATCTTTCTCTGCACCACGGTAGATTGACCGATCTCCCCAAAACCGCCTGCAATCAAATCGACAAGCATTATTCAAAAACAACAAATATTACCAATTGAAATGACTATTCCACAAGGAAATGGCAAGGCGCACCACCTGTGGGCTTGACAAACCTAGCCTACGACGGTCAATAGGAAACTCATTGGCGGGAAAACTTAAAGTCGGCAGTCGGAGGATATTAACATCGGGGGATAAACTGCTTTCCCAGCCGCAACGGCAGAAGAGAAATTAGTTGCAGGTAAGTGAAACACGGGTGGGAAAAGGTTATCAGTCGGAAGTCGGACGGCTTTACACTTCGGAAGCTGAAAGACTTTGGGAGCCACAATGGCAGAAAAGAGAAGGATAGAGTCATGTGATGCAAGTCGAAAGTCAGACGGATTTGCACTTCGGGGCCCAAATGACTTCCACAGCCGCAACGGCAGACGAGAAACGGCTTCGGGTACGCGGATAAATCAGGCAAACACTTATCGGCAGTCAGAACGATTTGAACTTCGGGTGCTAAATTGCTTTAGGAGCCGCAACGACGGATGGGAAAAAGGTTAAAGCTTCCGATCAAAACAAGAAAGACTCCCGATCCAATGGAAAAACTAAGTGTTTCAGTCAGCTTTAAACATTCAACAATGGACAGCGACCTGTCATACCTCCGCAACGGCGACCCACAGCAAAGAACAACTGGTTCGATCAACAAGCAAAATCAAACTAAAAATCTGCCATCCACCATAAACTCTAACGCAATGAAAATCTGAATCTTGGTCAAGAGTTAAGCTTTTGTAGCCATTAAAAATTAAAACACAGACCAACAACTCAAAGGATTCAACGATCAAAGCAAAATCATGAGGAGGGGTCCAAAATTTAAGAAATTTGGGGAGAATTGTTGCAGCTGCAACAATTGGCGATTACCTGGTGAACCTAGATCTCTGGGCGATTAACCTTTGAGTGACAGACTATCTAACAACAAATTCATTCTATTGAATTTTTTTAGCTATCTAAATTTCTCGAACGCCGGAAGTGTGTACCTTTAATCATTGATAATAGTCCAATTTGGGAGAGTGGAAACCAAGACTTTCAAGTCTAGATAACTCTATTGAGGCCAGAAGATGATTTTCATTATTACCTTTGTCTTTAGGTAGCCGACAGCTTGGACACCACAGGATTGCAGCACATGGTAACAGAAATATTCGTTTGTTCCTCATTCCCATGCCATTTTAGCACTTTTTTTGTGCTTTTGGACTTTTGTCCCTTTTCTTATGAGTCCTCCTGAATGCCCTGTCTTACTGAATTTTATTTCAGGATCCTCTATCCCATAGTGTCCTTTTGTGTGAGTGGTATACTTTAAGTTTCAGCTCACGGACGGAGAGGATCTTTAGGCAACTTAGTACTCATGATTCAGCACCTGCTTTGATTTATGATGCTTTCATAGGAGTTTTTTTTTGGACTCTTTATTTGCCTTTTGGCATTCATTTCTTGGCATGGGATCATTTATATTTAATATACTGTTCACCTTGCTCCTTTCCATGGGTCCTCTGCTGTCACTCCTTAGGACACTTTAAGTGTGACGTGGATGGAGCCCCAACATAGTATTCCAAACCCTTTGAATCCGGTTTATTTCACATGGATTAAGTAGGACTTCAATGCGCACAAAATTATTCGAGAAAATGACTAAGCTGGAAGAAAATCTTTAATATAAACAGCAACCCACAGTCTGATCACTAAATTTTTTATCACTCCCAAAAATTCTGATGTTCCACATGCAACCGCAGGTTCGTCCCCTTTATTGAAAACAAGAAAAATCAAACTAAAGCAAACTGAAAAACATGACTCAAAAGACAGCCAGACGGATTATTTATACACAAGACAGAAGAGATCAAACAAACTCAGGAAAAATAATGCTTGAGAACCAAACCATTTACTGGTAGGTTCTCCTCCCACCCCTGCAGATCTTGCAACTTGTAAGTAGAAGGACCAAGCTTGGCTGCAATCTGAAAGGGGCCTACCCACAACTGCTGGAATTTGGTATGCTTTCCCTTCTCATCATGGGGGTGGTCCCATTTGAGGACTAAGTCTCCTACTTCAAAGTCTTTTGTCCCAGCTTTATGCTTGTCAAACCATCTCTTAACTGACTCTTGTTGTTGCTTAAAGCGTCCTTTGGCTTTAGATATAGCCTCTTCTTCTTTCAGGAGATTATATATTCTTATCTGTAAAACTTCATCATCAGACCCTCTAGACTCTTGAGCTAGTATGGAAGATGGTAGCATGATATTGGGAGGAAGAATAGCTTCTTTTCCATAGACAAGGGTATAAGGAGACACTCCAATTGCAGACTTGGGGGTGACTCTATCAGCCCAAAGGGAATTTGGTAATGCTGAGTGCCAACTCCTCTGGTTTTCTACCACAGTATTTTTTAAAATTCTAATCAAATTTTTGTTAGAGGATTCAGCCAAGCCATTTCCTTGTGGATAGTAATTAGCAGAATAATGCAATTTTATCCCTTTATCATGAGCAAATGTAGTCAACTTAATTGATGAAAAGTATTTAGCATTATCAAAGACTAACGAAACTGGAACTCCAAACCTGGTCATGATATGATCCTGCAGGAAGCTGATGACTTCGTCTTCGTTTATCTTGCGCAGCGGGATAGCTTCGACCCAGCGAGTGAAATAATCAGTCGCGGTCAGAATGTACTTGTGTTGTAGAGAGGAATTTGGTTTTATTTCTACAATAATATCCATCCCCCATTGCTCGAATGGTTCCGTGATCATCACAGGCTTTAGGGGTGCTGCTGCTTTAGGCTGTCTCCCACCACACCTTTGGCAAATATCACATTTCCTGACATGTGCGTGTGCGTCTCTAAAGAGCGTAGGCCAGTAGTAACCCACCCTGAGGATTTTGTGAGCTGTGGTATCCCCTGAATAATGTCCTCCAACAGGACCGTCATGCAATTCTTCCATCACTTTATTTGCATCTTCCTTTTCTAAGCATCTGAGAAGAACCCCGTCATAATTCTTTCTGAACAATACCCCTTCCACAATTTGATAAGATGCTGATTTAAGACGTAGTGCTCTTCTTTGCTTGGAATTCCAATGTTCAGGTAACAGCCCTGCCTGCAAGTAATGCACAAGGTCTCTATACCAAGACTCGGGAGCTGTAAATAAAGGACATACATCCATTACATGTAATTCGACCTCATCCCCCCAGGCTTGTTCTTCATTGTTCCCACTTTTAGTCATCAATTTACACAACCCTTGAACTTTAACTATAGAGGCTGGCTTGAATTCAAGGTCGTATTCTTGAAGAGCTGTTACCCAGTTACCTCTTCTTTCTCCTAATTCCTTCTGTATAAGAAGAGATCTTACGGCTGGGTAGGGAACTATTACCTTGGTTCGATTCTTTAATATATAAGGCATGAATTGCTTTACTGCTTTGAATACTGCGTAAGCTTGTATATCAACAGCTGGGTAGTTCAATTCGGCCCCTTGTAGACCATTACTCATAAAGGAGATTGGGAATTCATCCCCCCCTTCTTCTTTCTGGGTGAGCACGGCTGCCAGTGAATCATCGGATGCAAATGTATATAGAATAAAGTATTTGTCAAAGTCTAGGATTTTCAAGGAGGGTGCGTGTGCAACAGCAATTTTAATTTTTCTGAAAGCATTCTTCTCAAGTTCAGTCCACTTGAATTGTGCATTCTGCTTGACCATCTGCTACAGCGGCTTAACAGTCTGGGCGAAATCAGGCACAAACCTTCGTAGGAAATTTATGGTTCCCATGAAGGATTGCATCCCATTTTTATTATGGGGCAAGGGGATTTGCTCAATAGCCTTAATTATTTCTGGATCAATGGAGATCCCTTGCTTTGAAACTATGTGGCCCAACAACTTTCCTTCCGTGACAGCAAATACACACTTTTTAGGATTGAGTGAAATACCATACTTACGACAGCGTTCGAAAATTTGCCTTAAGTGAAATGCGTGCTCTCCCCTTCTCTTCGAGAATATTGTAATATCATCAAGGTATACTACAGCGCTTCGGCCAATCAGCCCGCGGAAAGCTATGTCCATAGCCCTCTGAAATGTTGCTCCAGCATTTATAAGCCCGAAGGGAATCCTTCTGTAGGAAAAGGTTCCCCACTTGGTTCTAAACGTTGTCTTCAACCTGTCTTCCTCGGCTACTAATACTTGATTGTAGCTAGAGAAACCGTCTAATAATGAAAACAATTCAGAACTAGAGACCATTTGCAGCAATTGCTCCATGGGTGGCATAGGGTAGTTATCTTTATCAGAAGTGCGGTTTAGATTCCTGAAATCCACGCAGAGTCTGATTTCCCCAGATTTTTTTTCTTACTGGTACCAGATTTGACACCCACTCAGAGTGTCTGACTTTGAAAATGATTCTAGCATCCAATAATTTCTTCACTTCACTTTGAACCAGCGGTTCCAACTTTGGATGCATTTTTCACAACGGCTGCTGATATGGCTTGACGCATGCTTTAATGGGGATGACGTGTTTGATGATGCTCGTATCGTATGTTTTCAAGTCTTCGTACGTCCATGCAAAAATATCTTTATATTGTTTAATCAAATTGACGAACTTGTCTCTTTCCGTTGGTGAACAGCCTTTTCCGAGATTCACAAATTTAGGATTTGTTTTAGTCCCTAAATTAATCAACTCAAACTGCAGAGATGAGCTGTGGGTCTTCACGTTGGGTGGTCTTCTGAATTTTTCATTTAAATCGAACATTTTTTCCAACGTTATGACTCCTTTAGGGATGAAATTATCGTATTTCATCTCAGCCTGATGCTCTTCATCGTCTATGATTGCTCCGTTAAACACTTCATCATTCGTTAAACATTCTATGATCTGCTGGTCATCATCGAACACTCATAGGTTCGTAATCATGTCAGGTACAGAGGGCCTAAAAAGTAGTTCAACAGAGCATTGATTATTAGTGGGTATGAGTCTAGCGGCTGATGTGGCCAACAGATCAACAGCTGCGTTTTTAATTCTTGGAATTGAAATAATGTTAAATGCATTAAAATATTTCAGCAAATCCCATACCTCATTCTGGTAAGCCTTTAAGTGAGGAGAAATACAATGTATCTGATTCCAGATTTGTTTCACAATAATTTCAGAATCCCCAAAAACTTTTAGATTACTTACCTTTAATTCAATTGCCTTCTTTAGTCCCTGCACCAGTGCTTCGTACTCAGCTGTATTATTTGTACACTCAAACTCTAATCTACATGAAAGGAAATGTTTATTCTTCTGTGGGTCAATCAGGACACAGCCAGCCCCTGACCCTTATAATGTCTTAGAGCCATCGAAAAATAACGTCCAAAAATCATTAACTACTGAAAATGAATCTACTCCTACTGCTAAGTCTACTATTTTACAGTCAACCTCATCAGCCTGTGAGAATCGAAGGAGACCAGGCTGGGTATCAAATGTGTTGCTGGCTTCTTCTGCTTGGTAATTACCTGGTTCCAACTCAATAAAATAGTTTCCCAATACAGAATCCACCGGTACATTCTTCTCCTCCAGTTGAGTAACATTGTACTTCATGTGAGGCTCTCTTAAAATCTTGATCTGGTTCGGACTTCCTTTGTATGGCAACCACAGATGCGACCAATCTGAGGCAAAATATCCATTTAATTTGGTCAACCAATCTCTGCTCAGGACAAGACCGTAAGCATCTGGTATATCAGCCACCACGATGTTAATAACTTGGAAAGCTTTGTCATTAGATGCCAGACGGACTAGGACATCTTCCAGCTCACCAATTACCTTTACATCCATTCTGTCCAATTGAACCACCCTCCACGTGGATGGCTTAGGCTGCCCATTGATCTTTTTACAGACTGATATGGGAATAACATTTATTGATGCCCCTGAGTCTAACAAGCAGTTATGTACATTATGATTGAAAATTTCAAACGTGAGGAGGAAAGGTGGATGTTTGCTTTTAGACTTACCTCCCACGCTGGTTTCCCCAATTTCTTCCTCTTCTTGAGGTTGATTGTTAGCGGGCAGCTTCTCATCCGATGCTTCAAGTGCTTTCAACAGTCTTTCCTTTTGCTGCGGCATTTTACACATTTTGAATAGTGGAACAGTCGCTTTTATCTTCTTTAAATCCTCCACAATGTCATAATCCATAGGCTGCTCAATGAGATGGGGTTTTCCAGCATTTTCTTCACTGGGATTGGCCTGCGTGTCACTATGCCTAGGATTTTGGCTGGTAATAGTGAACTCTAGAATTTTATTAGCCAAAGATTTGTCTTGAAATCTCTTCTTAACATTTCTCTGCAGCCTCTTAATCTTTGGGAGTATAAGACTGTCTTCCTTAACCGTCCCTTGGCTCCTCGTGGCTATGTTGGTTTCCATAACTTCTTTACACCCCTGAGTCTTTTCTTCTTCAGCATCAAATAGTGAGACAGAATTCCATAAAGCCATGGTTTCCTCTTCCTGTTCTTTAGCAGACGTAGAAGCAGAATCTTCTTTTCTTTCTTCATTTCCCTCTTCTGTCAATCTAGAATCTAACAGTTGATTCATGACCAACGTCATCGAATTTATCCACTGCGGACAATTCTTCTCAAAGTGTGGCTGTTGGTGGAACGTGCAAAAATTATCCAAGCCTACCTCTGTTAAATTCATAGATGCAGTATTGTGCGGAGGAGGTTGAGACTGGTGGTTATCTTATCTTTTCTTATAATATGGCTTATAAAACTTTTGTGCTTCCTTTTCTTTCTCCATATCTATGATTTTATTGGAAAGCTTCTGCATCATTTTGGCCATATTTTCCAAATCTGGATATTTTTCTTCCTTAGGCTTAGTAAACAATAAGGCTTTTCTTCCTGTGCCTTTCTCTCCAGACTGTTCTGGATAGTCTTCAATGCTCTCTCTTTCAGCTTTCACCACTTCTGCTTCTTCATAGGTTTCTGTCAAAGTAGGCTTGGTCCTACCTTTGGCTAACATGGCCAAATCAGGGCCTAAAGCTGAAGTATAGTATTCAATAAGAACTTTGTCTGAAGGCTTATCTGTTTCAGAGAAGTTCTTGAGATATGCTACAAACCTTTGAGTGAAACTGTGCACTTTTTCTTTTCTTTCTTTCTTCAACGCGCACAGCCCTTTCATAAGAGTTGCATGAGTTTTCTGAGTTGCATACTTACTTCTGAAAATTCTTTCGAAGGTATCCCAATCATGGATAGAGTTAGCAGGCAATACAAAGTACCATGACGCTGCAGCTCCTTTAAGGGTATGCGGGAACAGTCTGCATACCACGTCTTCATGTTCCCCAGCCCTTAATCCCTCAATTGCCAAGTAAAAGCTTTGTAGGTGATCATCTACTAGTATTTTCTCATTGGGATCAAACTTGGGCAACATCTTGTCAAAGGCTTGAGGTAGGTCATGTAAGGAAGGTCTAAGGTTTAATGGTGATCTGGCTCTCCATGCAGGTGGTGTATTTGGTGGGTTAGGTGGTTGATTAGCATTTACTCCTGCCATGAGTCTGGGTGGGGAGTGAGGAGGTGAACCAACTGGAGTATGAACAGGAGAACTGTGAGGGGTTTATGGGCCTTCTTGATTCAAAGGTAGCACAACTTCTTGTAAGGCTTTTTCTACAAGCTCTTCCCAGTCTACCACCAACACTGAATCTTCCACTACAGGACAATCTTTCCTTTTATACTCTCTCCTGGGCAGTTCAGGGATGATTGGCAATCCTCCAATCTTCTTTACGTATGCCCTGGTGTGTCTTCTCAGATCATTTACAATTTCGTTGCCAACAGAATATAGATGTTCTCTTTCTTCCGGAATTGGATTATGAAACCCACTACTTTCAGAACTGTTATCGGTGGAATATTCTAGGGAAAACGGGTTTCCTCGGCCAGCCATGCATTGGCGGCCCTCCTTCTAGCGCCAAAACTATTGAGGCCCCAAAATTCACAGGCAACAACAGTAAGGGATTCTCCCCAATCAACGTTCCCAACTAGCCCGTTGACTGTTTGGTATAGGGAATCCGTCCAGTTTGTGGTCCGGCTACTGTAGGTCAAGTACAAAACAAAGGCTTTACTGGTTACGGCCCGATCCACCGTGAGTTTTGTATTTTTTGACTTAATGTATGATATGCAAGTGCCTAATTAACCATGCAGGGTGATAAGATGCGAGGAGCAGTCAGAATGTGATGCGCAAGTTCTTACCTCTCGTCTTAGACTCACTAGCATCCCAATCACAGACAATAAGGAAAATAAACTAACTACCTAAACTATCCCTAGGGAGCAGGATTATCACTCGTAAGTGAGTAATACATTTTGTACATGCATTATGAAGAGTTACGGTTAGCTGACACTTCTTTCAAGACACACGAACAATTACAGATATTTAAACAACCAGATAACCGATTATTTTATGAACAACATTTATTACTCACAGTGGAAAACATCCCAAAAGATACTGAAGAACATTCAACAAGAACATAGGTTCAGGAAGTTAAATACTCTCACAGTAAATGAAACACAACTGAAAACGAAATAGTTCCTCTTCAAATTGTTGCAGCTGCAACAATTCTCCCCAAATTTCTTAAATTTTGGACCCCTCCTCATGATTTTGCTTTGATCGTTGAATCCTTTGAGTTGTTGGTCTGTGTTTTAATTTTTAATGGCTACAAAATCTTAACTCTTGACCAAGATTCAGATTTTGATTGCGTTAGATTTTATGGTGGATGGCAGATTTTTAGTTTGATTTTGCTTGTTGATCGAACCAGTTGTTCTTTGCTGTGGGTCGTCGTTGCGGAGGTATGACAGGTCGTTGTCCATTGTTGAATGTTTAAAGCTGACTGAAACACTTAGTTTTTCCATTGGATCGGGAGTCTTTCTTGTTTTGATCGGAAGCTTTAACCTCTTTCCCGTCCGCCGTTGCGGCTCCTAAAGAAATTTAGCACCCAAAGTTCAAATCGTTTCGACTGCCGATTAGCGTTTGCCTGATTTAGCCCCGTACCCAAAGCCGTTTCTCGTCCGCCGTTGCGGCTGTGGAAGTCATTTGGGCCCCGAAGTGAAAATCCATCCAACTTCCGACTTGCATCGCATGACTCTAGCCTTCTCTTTTCCGCCGTTGTGGCTCCCAAAGTCTTTCAGCTTCTGAAGTGTAAATCTGTTCGAATTCCGACTGATAACCTTTTCCCGCCCGCGTTTCGCTTACCTGCAGCTAATTTCTCTTCCGCCGTTGCGGCTGGGAAAGCAGTTTATCCCCCCGATGTTAATATCCTCCGACTGCCGACTTTAAGTTTTCCCGCCAATGAGTTTCCTGTTGACCGTCGTAGGCTAGGTTTTTCAAGCCCACAGGTGGTGTGCCTTGCCATTTCCTTGTGGAATAGTCGTTTCAATTGGTAATATTTGTTGTTTTTGAATAATGCTTGTCGATTTGATTGCAGGCGGTTTTGAGGAGATCGATCAATCTACCGTGGTGCGGAGAAAGACGGACCGTTTTGGCAAAAGTATAACTGAAACCAGGGGGATCGCCAGGGGGGCCAGGGGAGTAAAAGATGAAATCCGGAGCTATAAATGCGTGGACCCAAAAAACTGATCAGTTGCCCAGTGGTTCATGATTGCATACAGACAAGATAGAGGAATGTGAAACGTTTGGGACACTGAAAGATCATGCGTCTGGGGAAAACTGAAGCGCTTTGTAATTGTAGTTTAAATATTTGAAAGAGGGACTTAGAAAGGACTTTTTCCCTAGAAAAATTTGTAAACTCTTTTGCTTGTAAGAGGAACTACTTCGTTTTACAGTCAGAAAGTGCAACTTTTGCCTGCTGGAGAGAGCGAAATGTGGAATGTATCAATGCGACTCAATGAATAATGTTGAAGAGGAACTATTTCATTTTCAGCTGTGTTTCATTTACTGTGAGAGTATTTAACTTCCTGAACCTATGTTCTTGTTGAATGTTCTTCAGTATCTTTTGGGATGTTTTCCACTGTGAGTAATAAATGTTGTTCATAAAATAATCGGTTATCTGGTTGTTTAAATATCTGTAATTGTTCGTGTGTCTTGAAAGAAGTGTCAGCTAACTGTAACTCTTCATAATGCATGTACAAAATGTATTACTCACTTACGAGTGATAATCCTGCTCCCTAGGGATAGTTTAGGTAGTTAGTTTCTTTTCCTTATTGTCTGTGATTGGGATGCTAGTGAGTCTAAGACGAGAGGTAAGAACCTGTGCATCACATTGTGACTGCTCCTCGCATCTTATCACCCTGCATGGTTAATTAGGCACTTGCATATCATACATTAAGTCAAAAAATATAAAACTCACGGTGGATCGGGCCGTAACCGGTAAAGCCTTTGTTTTGTACTTGACCTACGGTAGCCGGACCGCAAACCGGACGAATTCCCTATACCAAACAGTCAACGGGCTAGTTGGGAACGTTGATTGGGGAGAATCCCTTACTGTTGTTTCCTGCGAATTTCGGGGCCTCAACACCATGCTCTTGGATTTTCTTATGGTGATCAGATAAGGAAAACATCAACCTGCCAAAATAGAAGAAAATTATTATTTTGCATACTAAAGACAAAGAAAAAATGGCTAAGTGTTGTAAAGGGGCTAAGTGATGCCTACATTAAGGTTGATTCCCGCACTAAGGTGTTATATTTTTATCATTTAAACAATATGATCTAGGATCTTATCTGAGAGAATAACATGCACAGCAATAATCACAAGAGATAAGAGACACAAAGAGTTTTCCTCAGGGAAACCATAAAGGAGAAAACCCCACAACTTCCTCAGAGATAGAATGAGCACCATTAGCAAAAGTAAAACCCAAAAACACAAATATGGTCTCTGACAGTTGTTATCTCTCTTGCTTGTGCGGGCTCCTCCTCTCTCACTCATGCACTACAGTTGAGTGAGTGTGTGTTTCAAATAAAGAGTCTCACTCTCTATTTATACTTGTTTTCCACTTGACAATTACTCTACAGGGCCGACTTCACTAGGAGAGTCTAATGACCCTAATACCACTCACATGTGGGGACTATTACCCCGACTTGGTTAACCTCAATGACTTTACATGACTTTATTATATTAATGACTCTCCCGATCGGAGGAATAAACATATTCGTCGGGGTACAATGAAATACAATAAGAAATATACAAGTGAATACATTCTTAAGATATAAATACATTAACACTCCCTCTTAACTAGGAAGGTATTCTCTTGACACATCTCATCAGCACAAGTCTTCATCACTGGATCATGATCAAAGCTGGATCATCATCATCATTGTTCCTTCTATCTCAAGCAAATGGTGCTATCTCTCAATTCTACTCATCATAGGAAGTTCTACAGAGCCAACCCTTTTTCATGTTGGATGTAGGCCTAGCCTCCATGTAGGTCTTCATCAATAAATCCAACCCTTTTTCATGCTGGATGTAAGTCTCCATCTACAGATCCAACCCTTTTTCATGTTGGATGTAGACCACAGAGCTAGCCCCTTTTCATGTTGGATGTAGGTCTCCATCTACAGAGACAACCCTTTTTCATGTTGGATGTAGGTCTACAGAGCCATGCCTTTTTTCATGCTGGATGTAGGTATCCACCTACAGAGCCAACCCTTTTTCATGCTGGATGTAGGTCTACAAAGCCAGCCCTTTTTCATGTTGGATGTAGACCTTGCCTCTGCAAGGTCTTCCACTACAGAGCCAGTCATTTTTCATTCTGGATGTAGTTCTACAGAGCCAGCCCTTTTTCATGCTAGATGTAGGACTTGCCTCTGCAAGGAATTCCTCTTCAGATCATCTTGGAGCACAACCCAGATACACAACATTCACATTCACCAGCATGCTAGGACACACCTTCTACCATCCGAGAAAGAATTCAAAACTTACATCCACACCTGCTAGCATCTGGGAAGGGCTCATTTGTATCACTTCCCTTTGGAGGGAACCTCAATCTCAATAACACCAAACTTCTCTCTGAAGTACTCAAACTTCACTCTAGCCATTTCTAGCATAGAATCACATCAAGTTTGATTACATCCAAGGATAACATGCAAGCTTCACCAAGACTAATTACATATGAGGACAACCTATAGGATTGATTATGTCTATGAAACCTATGAGTTTTGACAGTATTTTATGCTCAGGAAACCTGACTCGTCGGCTATGCTAGAAATCATCACTCCCTCTTTTGAGAGATCTCGATCTAGATCACATACTAGAGCTTCACTACTCCTCTCTGCGTCATACAAAAAATGCAAGTCAAATCAATCAAATCAAATAGTAGCATTCAAAAGAAACATACTACCTCACAAATATCTGAGAAAGTGGCAACATAATTTGCCTCAGTTGTACTTAGCACCATGCAGGACTGGATCCTGCCAAACCAGTAGCCCATACTAGATCTCAAACTAAAGAAGCAACCCAAGGTGATCTTCTTCACAGTGATGCTAGCAATCCAAATAAATATAACCATGTAGGTTAGTCTTATGATTCATATCATACTTGAGCCCATACTCAATTGTACCCTCCAGGTACCTCAGTGCATGCTTTGCAACCAGGTGAGCATGTCTCAGATCCGTCTGGAACAGGTCATCGACATATAACAGGAGCATCACTGGCCTTTTGCCTTCAACATTGAATCAAATGTTGGAATCTGCTTTACTCTTAGTAAATCCTAGAGCCAACAGTAATTTGTCCATCTTGTAATACCATGTCAAACCTCAAGATCTTCTGCAGTCACTCCTTCTGAAGTGGAGCATCATTCTCCCTCTGCCTTTCATAATCTATGTATTGAAACATTCTCTACTGGAGTTACAAGTATATTCCTCTACTACTAATATTCTATGTATCCATATAGGGTCACTGGATACCAAGATCATCTAACTTGAACCTTTTGAAAAGTTCTTCTTGCACCCATCTATGAGCTTCTCATCCTCTATAGGATTTCATCTTCAACCTTGTAGCAAAGGTTAATATCTTCATCACTCTGGGTGATCTCCAAGCTCCTCATGTATGTGTTATCCCATGGGTGCCTTCTGAGTGTTAGAATTTCAATTCCATTTAGACCTTCAAGTAGAGAGTTCTGATTATGTTGTAGCAATTTAATGGAGAATGAAAATACAAATCCAACAAGACAAACAACACAGGAAATGGACAAGTGTTTCTCAGGAATTTACTGTATATTCATCATAATAATATCTGGTGTACAATAGATTACAAATAAGTAGAATTGGAATGCATGAGTAATGAATTCGAATCCTCCAAATGGATAAGACTGTATCAAACTGAATCTATAACTCAAGGTCTCCCAATCAATATCGGATTCCAAATAGACAACTCCCTGATGACCAATAAATCAAACATGCAGTAACAACTAGTTAACTTAATGAAACTAAGAGTGAGGTAGGTAGGAAAAGCGCTCCTCCCCATCCAACCATGCATTAGTAGTGCTAGCCTAACTGACTATGAAATAACTGATTGTAACTGAGGGATAACTAAGACTAACTAGTGCTAACACCAACTTACTGAAGTAGGTTGGTGTCGGGACTCCCAGTGGCTCCTAAAATGTAGGGATTGGTCTAGGAGGTGCCCCCACTAATGCATGCACATGTAGTAAGTGGCAGTTAACTTCTAGCATTGTCCCTCACACTTCAATGACTGGTATATGCGGTCCCATTGCGCCATGTGGACCCAATTGCACTAGTGGACCCATTTAATTAATTTAGGTTCCTAAGTTAGGCTAATTAATCTAATAGAAAGTATGAACATGGAAGGATTAATAATCCTAGCACCCCCTTTGAATCCTAACTTGGACAACTTATGGGCCCTGGTAACGAGACAATAGGTCACCCAATATACAATATAATAGACATAATACAAATGAGGTAGGAAAACCTCTTGGGAAAAACCCCCTTAAGATAGCAACTGAGAATCAAGCCTTAATTCCCAAAAGAGACCTGAGAAAGGAAAATCTCTTTTCAGTAAAAGACTTGGTAAAATTATATGCAATCTGATCCTCTATCAGACAGTAGTGCAGTGTGATGGTTCTGGCATGCACCAATTCCCGAATGTAGTGCATGTGAACTTCTATGTACTTTGTCCTCTGCTTCTGAACAGGATCATTGGAGATCTTGATTGTACTCTGGTTGTCACAATAAATATCTACTGTAGGTAAAGTCTGAATCCCGAACTCTATCAATATGCCATGCAACCAAACTGCCTAAATAACTGCATTCACAGCTCCCTAATACTCTAATTCTACTGAAGAAAGTGCAAGGGCTACTTGCTTCTTGCTGGACCAACAAATTGATCTAGATCCAATCATGAATACAAAACCTGAGGTGGATTTCCTATCATTTCCATCTCCTTCCCAGTCTGAGTCTGTAAAGCTTCTGAAATCTAGCTATGCTCCAATAGCATAATGGACCCCATAATCAATAGTACCCTGTACATAGTTCAAGATCCTCTTTGTTGCCTTCCAGTGCAGCTCATGTGGCTCTTGCATATATCTAGCAGCAACACTCACAGCATAGGATATGTCTGGTATCGAATAAGTGAGATACGGAAGGCTTCCAATGAGCTGTCTATAGAGAGTGCTTTCTACCAAAGGTGTGGAACCACCTTTTTCAAGCCTGATGCCTGATAAGAAAGGGCAGATGGCTTCCTTGCAATCCTCAATGTGGAACCTATTAAGCATGTATGATGAATACCTAGACTGTGAGATCATGATTCCCAGAGTCTTTTGACTTACTAATTCGAGACCAATGAACTATCGTAACAGTACTAAGTTAGTCATAGCAAATCATTTATTAAGAGCAGACTTGATGCTACTCAATCCAACAGCAGAGCTGCTAGTAATGAGCAAGTCATCCACATAAAATACAACTAGAAGCAAGAACCCCTCCTTCTTCTTCATGTAGACATTGCAATCAGATTTTCACCTTTCAAACTTCTGAGAGATGAGGAAAGCATCCATCTTGGAGTACCATGCCATTGGGGGTTGTTTGATCCCATACAGTGATTTCCTTAGTCTATAAACTAAGCAAGGATCATCAATAAACACCTTAGGTTGTTTCATATAGATATCCTCCTCCAAATATCCATGGAGGAAGGAAATCTTCACATCCATGTGGTGTACTTCCCATCTCTTGCAAGCAGTAATGGCCAATACCATTCTGATGGAGTCCATTCTAGATGCTGGAGAAAATGTCTCATTGTAGTCCAAGCCTTAGATGTGAGAATACCCTTTTTCAACCAACCAATCCTTGTACTTGGTTGTGGTCCCATCAGCAGCTATTTTGGTTTTTTAAATCCATTTTCACTGTACCAGCTTCCTTCCTAGAGGTAAGGGGACAAGTTCCCAGGTTTGGTTGTCATGTAGTGAATCAAACTCCTCATCCATGGCTGCCTGCCATCTAGGATCATGGCAAGCCTCCCTGGAGGATTGACGATCTGGCCCTAGCATCATGAAACACCTCTCATCAAGAAGAGGATATGTGTGAGACAGTGATGCACTCTCCTTCTGATACTATGACCTCATTCTTCTTTTGTCATCTGGATCCCAAGCACCATCTCCAGCTACTTCTATGAGCTGCTTGGCCCATTTAGGCTACTGGAATGAGGTAGATGTTGGATATGGATCTAGATCCCTTTGAGTTGTAAGCTCAATGTCTAGATAAAACTGGGATGACTCCTCTTCTAAATCTGAATCAGAAATGTCAGGATTTAAAACTGAAACTGCAATAGGAAATGAAGGAATGTTTATACCTTCATCAACTTCGAATGGAAGCTGTGATGATGTTGAAACTGAGAATGGCATGAAGTGAGATAAATATTATGTCTTAGAGGCATGATCAGCAATCCCTTTCTCTACAATCTCTTGAGTTGAGATATTGGTGATCTCTACTGAGTCAGGTCCAAAAAATACTTGCTTTGGAAAGACAATATGGGTCATCTGATAAATATATAACAGATTAGATACAAGTGAGGGCACATATAGGACATCTCTGAACACACCATGCTTCACTATGATGGTTCCCTTCCCTGCTGCTGGTATTTGGGAATAATCTCCCATGTGAATAGTGGGCCCTTCTTTGACACTGAGAAAGGAGAAGAGATCCTTGGAGAAAACCATGTGGTTGGAGGCTCAATAATCAATCAAATAGGTTGTAGACCAAGGTAGTCCTGCTTTCAAAGCATGACATCTTTCATGTCCATTATCATATTGTTTTGAAGGTGATACCCCTTTTCACAGTAGGGACACAATGTTTTCCCCAATTTCTTCTTCTTAGAGCCAGAGGCCCTTTCGAAATCTTGCTGATTTTGTTTGGGCTTCGAATCAGCTGAGTTTGGTCCCTTATTCTTTGATTTCTCCTTTGATTACACTTTGGAAGAGTCAGTAATGAAAAGATCTTGATCTTTGGAAGTCTAAATGACTCCTGTTATCTCTCCAGGAAACTCTTCTAGGTTGCAGCTCGAAGATGCCTGGTAACTTTAGTATTTTCTTAATGATGGGTAATATGGATCAAGTTGGATGACTTAATCAAAACTCACTCATTAAAAACATGCATAAACACACTCAGATAGATAAGGCTTTAAACCACTGTTGTTCAGAGAGTTGATAAAAGGTGGATGTATGCAGAATTATTATCATGCTAGCAGACTCATAAGCAAAGCATATATGAATGGCTAATCACAATAAGTAAATGATACTTGCTATTCAATTCATAAATTAAAATATAGGATGAAATCTATATCGCATTAGAAAAATAGAACAAACATTAAATGAACATTCAAGTGCAAGTATAGAAAGGTAGAAAATGAAATCTGAACATAAATGGCAAAAGAAGCTTATATTATTGGCATGAAAATGAGAAGTCTGAGAGTACAAGTATGAAAAAGTATCCAAATTTGAACCCTTTACAATGATCCTTCAATGAGCTTAAATAATATTTACAAATCAGTTCCAATATCCTCAAAATATGGAGCTGATAACCTCTTTTCCTATCTCAAATCCGAATTTGTGAGGTGGCTGGGAAATGCAGAAATTTCTGGAAATATGCGGCTCAGATATTGACATATCTCTCTCAAATGAAAATATATTTTGGAAACTTGAGAGATGTTATTGTTCCTTGGTTTGTTATTATCAAAAACCTCTCTCATTTATTTAATATTAATTTTCATTTGTCTGACATATATATTTCAAAAACATGCTTCAAACAGGGGAATTCTGAGATCTGAAATTTAGGGCTCAAAGATGTATTTGATTCTCCAAATATGTGACACCTGTAGGACAATGGAGAGAGTTTATTGTTTTATGACATGTTAGGAACAAAAAAATCCAAAATTTTTTCAAAATGATTATTCAGTCGCTCAGAATCATCATTTTAAAATGATGACTTTTCATAGTAAAAACGCCAATTCCGACGACTTGGAGTGCACTGAAATTTCGGTCTTAGCTACTGAAAGTCCGCTTTTGGTGGCTTAGAGACCATTTTGAAACAATGCTTACCCACGAAAACCTATGTTTCATGTTTTTTGAAATAAAGACTAACTCCAAAGTTTTTAAAAAAATATTTACGAGTTAGAACTCATTAAAATGAGCCTGAAAAATTTTAATAAAGTTTTTCCTAATGACTTTCTACCTCTTGATAAAATAAATTTGACTAATTTATTTGAGGAGATAGCAACTCCCATTCGAATCAATTTGTTTTGTTCCTTGATTAAGGACTAGGAGAATGAATCTAAAGAAGGAAGTTTCCAATCAAGAAAGCTTTCCTGCTTGGAATGAAACATAGAGACATAGATGGAGTACTCAGGACCTAGTTTTCTAAGTATTGAAAGGACATTCAGGTCATCCTTCCACTCTATCCCACACTGTCTACATTGTAGCACTAGAGACTTGAATTTGGAGAAGAATTGCTCAATAGTCTCGAAACTATTGGGATGTAAAGATACCAACTCATTCTCTAGAATGTGTCCCCGAATCTCATCTTGTTTATTAAACAAGCTATCAAGATTCTCTGAGGATTCTCTGGGATTCCTCAATCCTTACAGATGGAAGAGGAGATATCTGGAAATATAATTACATAAGTACCCAAATGATTCATCACAATGGCTTAGGAACTTGTTTTTCTCTACCGGTTGATGAGGTTTAGCCTCCCATCCATGTATAATGATGTGGTATCCATGATTGTGCAACCAGCTGCATATCAATCCTCCAATCAAGGTAATTGGAAGTTGTGTGGCTCATAATTTTGAGAACTCATAATTGCTCCGGTAGGGAGACAACAAATACTTCTTTCAAGCTACGTATCACCTGTCAATTTCACTGCAAATAACACTAAAACATAAGAACTGTTAGAATCATTCTTTTCCTCCAGACATGAACATGTTTTCAGGGTCCTTCATGCCCTCTTTGCTACTCTAAATGAATCCAAAGCTATAAAATTTTGATAGGGGACTTATGTGGAAACACAGTTGCTTTTGATGTTCGATGAGGAGAAACAAGCATGAATCCTGCCTGAGAAGGCTCTGATACCATGTTAGAATTTGAATGCCATTTAGATCTTCAAGTAGAGAGTTTTGATTATGTTGCAGCAATTGAATGGAGAATGAAAATACAAATCCAACAAGACAAACCAAAAAGGAAATGGACAAGTATTGCTCAAGAATTTACAGTATATTCATCATAATAATATCTGGTGTACAATAGACTACAAATAGGTAGAATTTGAATGCATGATTAATGAATTCGAATCCTCCAAGTGGATAAGACTGTATCTAACTGAATATCTAACTCAATGTCTCCCAATCAATATCGGATTCCAAATAGACAACTCGTCGATGACCAATAACTCCAACATGCAGTAACAGCTAGTTAACTCAGTGCAACTAAGAGTGAGGTAGGTAGGAAAAGCGCTTCTCCCCATGCAACCATGCATTATCCATGCATTAGTAGCGCTATCCTAACTGACTGTAATGTAACTGATTGTAACTGAGGGCTAACTAAGACTAACTAGTGCTAACACCAACTGACTGAATTAGGTTGGTGTTGGGACTCCCAGTGGCTCCTAAAATGTAGGGATTGGTCTAGAAGGCACCCCCACCGATGCATGCACATGCAGTAAGTGGAAGTTAACCTCTAGCATTGTCCCCCACACTTCAATGACTGGTACATGTGGCCCCATTGGGCCATGTGAACCCAATTGCACTACTGGACCCATTTATTTAATTTAGGTTCCTAAGTTATGCTAATTAATTCAATAGAAAGTATGAACAAGGGAGGATTAATAATCCTAACACTGATCTCATACAAGGCCTTCTTTAATTTGCACACATGAGTCTTCACGTCATGTTTCTCATATTCCAGTGGCTGCAAATGTCTCTTCATAGTCTATGCCTTCTTTCTATGAGAAGCCTCATGCTACAAATATTTCCTTGTATCCCACGATGTTTCCATCTACTGCATGTTGGATCTTGTAGATCCATTTGGAAGTCACAATAGACTTCCCTTCTAGTCTCAGGACCACATCCCATACATCATTCTTCATGATCGACTGGTACTCCTCGATCATAGTCTCCTTCCCTTTCTTCTTGTCTACTTCTTCATAGATGGAAGGCTAATGATGGTGCTCAACTATGTCACATAACTGGAGTGTGTCTAAGGCCTCTTTCTTTCTTTGAAAGTATCGTCATATTATTCTTCATCTTGGATTATTTCTTGTGCCCAAGGTGGTCTTCATCTCTCGTGGTGGATCTACTGTTCTCTTTATATTCTTCTGAATCTCTTTCTTTTTCCATAGTGTCTTTGAAAAAGGAATCTTCAGGTTCATCTTCATGTATGCTTATTGGAGTGAATCTTGAACTGTCATCACTTGTTCTTTGGAACAATTCTCGTCCTTATTTTCTTGTAGGTGATTGTACGCACTAGCCGTATGGTTAGAAACATTTCATAAGGTATATTCATAATGGAAAATTCTTATGCATAAGATATAATAATGCAACTATTTTATCCAATACAACACTCATCCATATCTCACGGAAACTTTCTAGATGCCTCCATATCTACCATGACATCATTTGAGATTGTGCACTAATCCAATATGTCAGCAAAGAGATTTCATTCTAGATAAGTAGCAATGGAGAGTTGTATATCACCATGGACTACTTACCCATCACATGCATATTAGAAGTATAATGTTATTAATGCAAAAATTCTATCATGCATAACACATCAACTGAATATATAAAAAAATGCATAACCAAAAAATATCATGAAATGACAATTGAATACTTATCTTTATTTGTTTCGTGGGTAGAATCCTTCTTGATCCTTTAGCTTCATCATCTTCTTCATTCATAACATCATCATTTCTTATCCAAATACTAAGATGGATAATAGGTTCTTCAAGAATTGAGTCCTTCATATTCCTCATCACTTGAGGGATGTTCTTTGAATCTTGAGATCTTGATCTTCATTTTCTCCCATATTCTCTTATCTTTATTACGAGTCGAGATTTTTATTATGTGTATTATTCCCATAGTTTGTTGAATGTAATCACTTCCTTCTAGCACACATTCCTCGAATCAATGAATCCCATGATCCTAGGAGGCCATTCAAGGTGGTCATAACAATATATTATTCTTCTTTGATTGCTTCGTCATAGCATCGAAGACCTACTTTTGGTGTCTTCAAGGATGACACATGAGGGATGAGATTATCTTTAATAGAATCTGCAATGATTCTCTTGGCTATAGCCTTAGCCTCATCTCCCTATGGCTCTTAGAACTTTCTTACTGGAATACTAATCCAAGTCAATTTCTTCAAGGATCATTGGGTCCTATACTTCCATACTTGGAAGTTTTCAGCTTCACCAAGCTTGTCATCAAGCTGGTGTGATTAGTCATTTTGAAATAAGAACCTCAAATGTAAATAGAAAAAGATTAGATCTTACTAATTTGAGGTGTTTGTCCTGGTTCCGGAGATGGATGATATAGGGTTTGTTAGAGAAACCCTAATTTTCAAAACTTGGAATCTTTCAGATCTGATTTGATATAAATATGTGCCTTCTCAAGGTGATCTAATAAGCATACTCATTTTCCCAAAACGGTGATCAAAACTGCAAAATATCTGATGCCCTAGTTTTCTTCAATTTCTTCTACATAATTTCCTGATATTGTTTATGTGGTATATCTGAAAGTACTAATCCTCTCTATATAAAACTTTGCACTACAGTATCCTCGTCTGTCCTCTTTCCAACACCATAGGTTTGAGCAGAATTGGTTTCACCAATTGGGACTTATGAGAGTTTTCCCAAGGTGACATATTTCAGGACTGTTCAGCATAGGTAACTTGTATAGACTTCCACGTGTCACGGTCTCCCCTTCAGGGTCTGAAACTTTTACCAATGAAATCAAAGTCTATTCCCTATATAGAACATCTTTCAAAATTTCATTTGGACCTTCGTAGACCGAAATATATCAATTCTCCCTAGGTGTCATGTTTAGGGATGAATCTTGGGAGAGGTTGGAACCCTGATTTGGAGAAACCATATCACCCAGAATATAACGAATATGAGGCTGAAACATTTACATAGGGTACATCAGGAATTTATATTCAACCTATAAATGTTTTGGCTCTTGAGCCTTCTCCAATATTGAGATATAGTGAATGCACCAAAATGTCTAGTTTTCATCTTTTAGGGTTTTCAAATTAGGGTTTGACTTTCCCCAAGTTCTACCCAACCAAAAACTTTGATCGTGGTCTATAAATTTTGATTTTGAGGAGTAGATCAATCCTATGCCAGGATCACTCAAAAATTTCACTTCTGTGAAAAGCCCTAATTTCCTCCAGTAGTGACAAGTCAAAAACTGAAAATACTTGGAATGAGATTCTACTTCGATAGAAAGATGCGCCCTCCAATGGAGAGTTAGCCTAGCCTCCTTTTGCTGATGATCTATGGAGAGAGACACAAAAAGTAAGAAGTGCTAGATTCTGGAGCTGCAGAGTGTCTTCTTCTCATGTTATCTATGATACCATGTTATATTTTTATCGTTTAAACAATATGGTCTAGGATATTATCTGAGAGAATAACATGCACAACAATAATCACAAGAGATAAGAGACACAAAGAGTTTTCCTCAGGGAAACCATAAAGGAGAAAACCCTGCAACTTCCTCAGAGATAAAATGAGCACCAATAGCAAAATTAAAACCCAAAAACACAAATATGATCTCTGACAGTTGTTCTCTCTCTCACTTGTGCGAGCTCCTCCTCTGTCACTCATGTGCTATAGTTGAGTGAGTGTGTGTTCCAAATAGAGAGTATCACTCTCTATTTATACTTGTTTTCCACTTGAAAATTACTCTACAAGACCAACTTCACTAGGAGAGTCTAATGACCCTAATACCACTCAACTGCGGGGACTATTTCCCCAACTTACATAGGAGGGTAAACCTCAATGACTTTACATGACTTTATTATATTAATGACTCTCCTTATCGAAGGAATAAACATCTTCATCGGGGTACAATGAAGTACAATAAGAAATATACAAGTGAATACATTCTGAAGTTACAATTGCATTAACATAAGGATGATTCCCGCATGGCATGTCATGGCATAGATGATGATGTGAAATGAAGTTGAAATCATTGTTGCATTATGACATCATTTTGGAGAATTACAACAAATTAGTGAAAATCAGGAAATTGGCTAAGTATGGGAAAATTGGTCCAAGTAGCCTTAAGAGGATGCCCACCACAAATGGTTTGTTGAATAAAATGCGCACATCACATGGGGATACTGTAGAATGTTGTTTTTTCTACTCAACCATGGTCTCAGTTTTTCCAAATAGACCATGAAGGATATTTTATGGACCTGCCACAACTATGGCTCAGGGAAATTAGACCAAGCCTAAGAGAAGATCAATAATTGTCTAAGTATGGAATTATTGGTAAAATATACCTAACTGGCCTTAGGGAAATGCCTGCCATAGCTCATAGGATGATGATAAAAATATTCTGAGAGTGTGGATCTCTAGAGTTTTGTATGGTGCATCCAACCATATCATTATCCTGACCAAAAAGTCTTTCATGAAGAAGATATCAATCTACCAAAAGTGCCTCTTAGCCATATTTTCACTGCTCCAGAAAAATGCCCGCCAAGGAGAGAGAATGAAGCTCCAAAAGATGAAAGTAGTATTAATGGATTCATGTTGTTGGCCTCTACCCATTGGGTATCTCACTTGCCAATTTTGAAGGAAAAATGAAATCACCTTGGTGACCTAGAGTTTGAAGAGAACTAGTTAAGTGTTAGACAAAGAGTTTGAGAGACCATTTGGAAATGCTTGCAAGGGGGTGTTACTCTGATGATCAAATTCATCATATGATATGGCCCTGTGCATTGTTGAAATGGATACCTATCCATGCTCTTGGTTTTTCTTATGGCGATCAGATAAGGAAAATATCAACTTGCCAAAATAGAAGAAAAAGCTTATTTTGCATACTAAAGACAAAGAAAAAATGGCAAGTGTTGTAAAGGGGCTAAGTGATGCCCACATTAAGGTTAATTTCCGCACTAAGGATGATTCCTGCATGGCATGGCATGGCATATATGATGATGTGAAATGAAGTTGAAATGATGGGAAAATTGGTCCAAGTAGCCTTAAGAGGATGCTCGCCACAAATGGTTTGTTAAAGAAAATGCCTACAGCACATGGGGATATTGTAGGATGTTGTTTTGTCTACTCTATATGATAAGTCAGATAGGTTTCAGGATTTTTATAGTGATTGATCAGGGTTTTTATAACTTCATCTTCTGAGAACTGTATGAGTTAGTAACATGTTATATCTAGATACTTTGGCTTTCAATGTCAATAGCCCGGAGTTGCTTAAGGCACCCCATTAAGGTTTTCTACATGATGTAATTGGCAGTTCCAATGATCACTTTTGATCATCTTTAACATTAATATAATTTATTTTCCATGTAGCAAGAATAACAAAAAGACCAAAATTAAATATTTAAAGGAATAAGCTTGGATCAAGAAACAAATTCATATGCAATAAATAACAATAATAGTAGGTCGATTTCTTAACTCAATTCAGGCCAGGATAATTTTATGTATTTTATGAAAAATATTTATTTCATATGATATAGGGACATTGAATTCATAACCCAATATACCTGAATTTGTGAAAAAGAAATATATACGTGAAATCAATTAAAAAAACTCATTTGCGTGCATTCCTAAGATTGCATTCCTCAGGGTGCATTCCTAAATTTGCATTCCTTAGCTTGAATTTATCAGCGTGCATTCCTAATATTGCATTCCTCATCATGCATTCCTCAGTGTGCATTCCTAAGCTTGCATTCCTCAGAGTGCATTCCTCAGCATGCACACCAAACCAACCACGACCAGCACAATTGAAATTGGGTCGTCGCATACTATGGCAACAGATGAAACAGGGGCGTCTTGCACCATGACAACAAACATAGGGTCCTTCTCTACCACGGCATCAGGAGAAGTGTGGGGTTCCAAGTTTTAATGGTTCACGGTGAAAAAATTCCAAGAGAATGCTGATGAATGGACTGATACAAGCATATGGCCAACTGGTATGTTAAATATCCTTTTAAGAGCAGGAGTGGATAGGTTTATTTCTGGACATTTTAATTTCCAAAATGACGAGATAGATGATGCCATCTATAATTACGATCATGGGGCTATGGAATTGCATATTTTTGGGAAGAGGGTTCATCTAGACCTCAATTTGGTTTCCAGAGAAACCAAAATTCCATGAAGAGAGGGGCCAATGTTAAACTCATGGAAAACACCCAAGGAAGAAAAGATTCAGATGGCCAGTAAAATTTGTGGGAAATGGGTTGTTGTTCCCAGGAATGGTCTAAAAATGGAATATGTTCCTCAAGGAATATACAAAACCCTAATTCAGATTATCGTTAGGACCATTATGAATCACCACAAGTGGAATGATATTTCTGGTGATTGCATGAAGCTGTCCATATACTGGTCTGAAGACATGGCCATAGATGTCCCTCATCTATTGGCTAGGAAATTGCACCCTGCATTGCAAGATAGTAAAATGAAGAAGGTCAAGTTCAGTTACCTAGGTACACTGCAAAAAATTATTGATTCATTTCAACCCTGTGTTGTAGGGTCAAATTCTATTAGAACATACATTAGGAATCCTAAAGAACAACAAAAAAATGAGGAATTACCTCAACCATCTTTAAAGAACAATGTAGAAGAAGTTACTACTGTCACTACATCAACAATACATGGACAACCTTTCGAGGACAATATGGAATCTGTGGGAAATGACATGCCTTCACTTTCCCTTGGAGAAGATGTTGCTGTCACAACTTTGGCTGGAATACATGGAAATGAAAATGCAGATCAATGGGAGGAATTTGTGAACAATGATATTGACCATTCGCTGACTAGTGATGAAGACCTAATTCATGCCAAATATTCTTTTGATGGTAGATTTGTTTTTTATTTATTTGATAAAAATGTGCATTTCAAAGAACAATCTACCTTATGGGAGGATTCCTTCACAGCTAGCGACGAATTGTGAAGAACTAAGGATGTCCAAATTCTTGATTTGGTACATTGTGTTACATGTTTAGAGAAAAAATTTGTGGAAACTGAAAAAATAATTGGCCAGAAGGATAAAATTATTACGGACCAGTGTTCTAAATTTACCGTAGTTCTAGCAGAATCGATTTCTGACCTTGATAGACCGAAAGACATGTATCGGGCTCAAAACAGAAAAGATGAGGAAACTATAGGGAGACTTGAAAATGAGCTAAAAATCGGGCTTGAATTTTTGAACATGCCACCACTGAAGACTGTATTTGTTAATGAAGTAGAACTTCAGCAAGAATTGAAGCAGAAAGAAACATTTGTTGCAGGTTTGAAGGTTGAGTTTGAAAATACAATGAGAGAAATGATCATTAAACAACAAAATGAGACTGCAGAATATGAAACAAGATTGGAAAAATTGAATAAAACAATTAAAAATAAAAATGAGTTGCTAAAAAAAAGAGAATTGAAAGGATTTCAGCAACTCTCGATGTTAAAAGAGCTGGAAGAGGAAAAAAATCAACAGTCAAGGGTAAACAGGTCTACACACCAGAAGAATCAATAGTCAAGGGTAAACAGGTCTACACACCAGAAGAATCAACATTCAAGGGTAAACAGGTATGCACACAAGAAGAATCAACGGTCAAGGGTAAAAAGGTCAACACACCAAAAGAATCCAAAGTCAAGGGTAAAAAGGCTATCACACCAAAAAAAAATTGGCAGTACAAAACTTGGTGATGTAACTATGGAGAGCTTACTCCAGTTTTAGAAGTCCTTGAAGCAACGAGAGAATACCTTGAATGAATCTGCTTCAACAATCCATGTTGTATAGTTTACATTTGGCTCATCAGATCCAACATTGAAGAAGAATATAGAGGAAAAGGAGGCTGAAATTAGATACCTTCGCCAAAAACTATTGGAGAAGGGAAAAGCACTGCATTTGGGATGTGATAGTGAGATACAAGATTTGAAATCCCAAATTAAAGCTTTGTAGGAGAAACCTATGGAAGAAGCAATTTTGTATACTCCATCTAATACAGATTTGAGGGCATAAGAGCTTGAGAAGGAGGTACAATAGGTCAAGAGAAAATTAAGTGCAGTTTAATATGAGCTAAAGTGGACTAAGGATGATCTTAAAAGAAAGGAAGATGAGCACTCAAAGTAGAAAAATAATAATGTAGAGATGTTGAAGAAATGTCTAGAAGAAAAAGATATATTGCATACAAAAGTGATAAATCTTGCAACCAAAGTGAAAGAGCAAGAAAAACAATTAAAACATATGGCTGATGAAGCTTCTATAGAACTGGAGGATTATAAAAAAGGCAAGAGAAGCTATAGCAAGTTTTCTTATTGTAAAAAGGAGGAATCATACAAAAACCTCCCAAGCATCCTAGAGTTATAAAATAATATGGTGTACATTTGATGTCTATGTACATACTAATAATGTTGTAATATAAATTGTCAGTATTTCTCGGCAATGCATATATTTTGATATAGTTAATGTGTTTCTAATGTGTAATACACGTGTAATGTGTAATCCATATGTGCATTTTTCCTATATATAAGAGAGTTTAATGTGCAACCCATACTGAGAAGTGTGTATGAAACTACAAATGATGAAATATATTCTTCATAATATATTCTACGAATGAATTGACATATGAAATATTCTTGAAATATATTCTAAAAATGAATTGACAGATCATCATTCCATGTTATATTGAATAAATTGCACTATAACATAGACATACCAACAGTTTTGAAACATGTTATATATTATTTATGCATGTATATTTCTAATATCGGTTTTATGAACTGTTGGTTATGCTACCTTTCTGGATCTTGCTTTATGGGACTGTCAGTGGACAGATTTCAGAATTATTTTTTTGTTTGAAGGTTTCAATTTCAGTACATCTTTGGTACAGGTTTTGTTCTAAATGAACAATGGTGGTATGTGACATGTGATTTATTTCCTACTTTTGGATATCTACAGATCAATTACAGGGTCTATTTTTATGTCTCTTTTTGACCTCTATGGTTCCTACTTGAATACACAGATATGTGTATCTACTTTATGTAATTTTGTTCTCGTCAGATGATATAAAATTACGCTTTTTCGCCAGGAAAAAAAACATAGACATACCAACCTTTCCTACAAACTCTTGTACTCATTTCTATAAATTGTATGATCTACAATAAAATCCAAGTCATCCAAAACAAGAATTAATAGTATTTTCCAAATTTTCATTGCCAGAACTAAAAATGCACACCAATTGCAATTGAAGTACACTCTAGGTATGAAATTTGGAAGTTTGCATACAAAAACCTAATTAGACTAGTATAGTTTTAATTTCAGACAAAAATTAAAATTCTATTGTGAAATGAGAATGCATCCAACATTTGAAATGAGAACAGAACAACTGTAAATGTTGGTTTCTTGTTCATGGGCATCATAGTTTCTCTAGTAAATCTTGTATTTATAGAATTTTGGCGTGACAAGGACAACTTAGAAAAGAGGTTGAATTGGACAGTTGTTTGGAAACCAATCTGATGTCTCTGTAAGTTTGTATCATCTATATATTTTTTATTATAATATAAATCATCATCATTCCTTACAGAAATAAATAAATGAGAACATAACAGATATAATACATTCCCAGGAAAAAAACAGAGATAATGCAAAAATATAACAAGATCGATACTCAAGAACATTTTAAAAGGGGCCCAAGATAATTTTTATTATATTATGCTTTCATTACATAGCAGAGGGATAGTTTACAATTGAATCGGTAACATCAAACAAGTACTTCAATAATAATTGTCCCTACTACCTATTAAATTCTATTTATAGACCTCAAGGGTCGGATTGACCATGTTACAAGTGGATTTCATTAGAGTGAAACTGAAATGTCGATTCACCCACGAGCCAACCCATCCTCTGCTGTACTTTCCTGGCTTCAAACAAAGATACCAACTATTGTGGAAAAATGCTAATAGTACGACAATGCAACACATGGGGGGAAACAGGGCTGAAGTGGACATGTTTCAACACCAGGGGTAGAAAGGGAGTGGAAGAGGAAGTTGCATTCCAGTTCTCTGGATTGGAGATGCGAGTAGAGAAGAATTATAATAGTGATACACATTGCATGAGAGGTATCATAAGGAGAAAATGAAAATACCAATGAAAGTAGAAAATGATAAGGAAGATAGAAATGCTGAGACAAAAATGTCTCAGTGGAAAAAAACATGCAATACCCATCTTGTATCGAGAAATTAAAAGCTGGAATTGAAGAAATCAATCCTGCTATGTCGACGAGAAGGAATGCTTGGGTTGGTGAAGAGGGACAGGGTGTTGACTTAGTGCAGGAAAGACTTCACTAGGTGATGGGAAAGGAATGCCAAACAAACATAAAAACAATAAGATGCAATGGAACTACCAATGAAATCCATCGAACCCAGATGAGACTGTCTCCAATTCTACCCATTTCACTCATACTACCAGTGAACTTAGATTTGCGCACATCTGCAGCCATACTGGACAAAAATTAATGAACATAGAGAATGGATTCAATACATTGCTTACTGATAACAGTGGACCCTATTTATCAATCCTCCATAAGAAGCAACATGATTGGTAATTGACTGCAGCTGCTAGGAAGGAATCCATGGGGTTAGGCCAAATATGGATATGTGTACTGTGTTGGCCCTTCGAATAATTGAAAGGTTGGAAAAAAAGGTTAATCACAAGGAAATGTTGAGTTCACGTTTGGGTGATGCAATATTTCTCAATGTCGTCAGAATGACTCGATTCGGGTTCATCGAATCATAGAATTTGATGGTTTGTCGAACATTTTTTCCTTGTTAAGTGACATATTTGACACTCAGTTGAAAGTTCAGAATATGACAAGTGTGGAAAATTGAAAATTGCCATTTACATGTTTATATGATTATATGACGTATTTGACACTCAATTAGTTCAACACATGTATGACAGGTTGAGGTATGGGAAAATGAAAAACTACCATTTAGAATTTTAGAAAATTAGATGACTGGCAAAACTGTAAACTGTAAATCGAGGTTTACTCCCTCAAGGAAATGCACACATTGGCCTAGAAAAAAAATCAATATTAGGGCTATAAGTTAAAAAAAATTCTAAAGGAGAAAGTATCAGGTAAAAATTAGAAATATTAAAATGCTAAAAGAGGAATAATAATAAAAAATACTCTCCTATTTTATTCATTGAATTTGACAACGAAATCAGGCATGTGCGTGCATTTTGCTAAAGCAAGTCAATTTGGATTTCTTTACTCAAATGCACGCCCAACATGCAAAAACTATGGTTTAGGGAAATTAGACCTGCAAAAACTCTGGTTTAGGGAAATTAAACCAAGACTAGGAGAAGATCAAAAATTGACAAAGTATGGAATTATTAGTAAAATATTCCTAATTGGCCTTAGGGAAATGCTCGCCATAGCTCATAGGATGATGATAAAAATATTCTGAGACTGTGGATATCTAAAGTGTTGTCACGTGCCCTCATGCCCTAGAGGAGAAATGGGACCATAGTCCCACACATTTGATGAATGCGCATCCATATGCTCAAATTTCAATCTATTCATCTCTGTATAAATTCTCTAACTTCCCCAATAGCATAGAAATTTCTTTTGTCAGTTCTCAATCCGAAGACCTATGAAGAAAAATCTCATAGGAGATCGAACGACGGAGAAAATTGCGACGGGAATCGACAGTCACAATTCGTTCCGCATCTTGAAACAGATCGACGACGGAGAATCAATCCTGCAAGAGTCAATGATGTGAAAAACTTGAATCTGCAGAGTCGAGAAAATATGAAAATTGCAGTCGCTCATCCCACATCCCGCATTCTGCATTCTGCATCCCACATGCGGAATATACCATTGCAGAAATAATCAATTACAGAATTAGAGATCGTGGTGCCCCATCCTGCATCTTTCATGCAGAAGGGAGAGTTGCGGAAGGAAAATCTATGACGAAAAGAGTTCACAGAAGGCCATTTTCGCATCCTTCATCCCACAAGTTGTGGAAAGAAAGGGTTGCGGAAGGAAATTTATGCGGAAATTCAACGTGCTAACAGAAGTCTTAGGTAGATTTGATCATTCAGGCCATCACCAATCCGGCCATCTAAGTCCCATAACTTAATTTAAAAAAGTATTGAAATAAAGATACACAGATGCATACAATTTCAATTATACAACGGAAGCTATTCATCAATTCAACACATTAAACATGTTCATCATATTTCATGAAGCAAATACCATTTGCAGAGATTAATTAAAAGAAGTTTTTTCTGCAACCAACTACGTCGCTGCAACGTTCCACCCAACCATAGTCCAGTGCGCTCCTCAATCTCTCAGCAGCACTGCCACCCCCAAGTTGGGCATGATTCCCACAAGGAATAAGGAATACTAGCAGGCTCAAACATAGCCAAGAATACAACCAAACTCAACCAAGCCAATACAGTTGGGTTTATCAGGATACAGAAAAACAAGCCAATATACTATTGGGTTTATCAGACTACAGTCAGTCAATCCAATATTCTCATTAAGGACCAGCCAAGCCAACTAACATATGGGTTTATCAGGATGCAAAGGAACTGGGGAACTTGAACTGCTAAGCTAGTGAGATCAACCACCAAGATGTGGACACCTACACTAGATCAGGCTTGGATCCTAAAACATCTACACACCCAACACAAGGAAGCATCCCCTTCTCTACTACACAGTCCCTCGGGCTATGCCTTCCCTTCCAGTGTTGTTTAGGGTGTGCAAAGAAGAAAACCAACCCCTCTATATCTATTTGTGAGGTTCCTTCCTACACTAGGTTTATCAAGCTAGTTTAGATCCAATTCCACTCCAGACCATTTCAGACATAGCCAGAAATATGTACACACAACATACCACAATGTTAACGCAGCAAAATAGACATCCACTCGTTCTGCGATAGAGGATACCATTGCAAAACCATGCTCATGATGGTAACAACAGGCGAACAAAACAGAACAAAACACGATTCTACAAACAAGACGAACACACAACGTGCATGCACAGGATGGAATAGGGAAAGATCAGAATGGACCACAACGTTTTGGGTGAAATCCAGATGATGGACTGCCCATGCACAATGAGGAAAAATAAACTAAAAACATTGAAGGATGGATGATCAAAACGTCTCGCCAGTCCCCAAAACATGAGGGAATATGAAAATGTGAGTGTATGAGGGGAAAATAGGCATATGTTTTCTAGGTGCTTTCTTTTGGCACATGGTTTTTCCCCCATGGCTCAAGGTTAAACATTCCCCCTCCCTATTCCTTAGGAAATCATACCCCCATCTCATTATTTTTTGCATCAACATAGCTGGTTGTGGATTTTTAATTAAACTGCATTTTTATATGATGTCCAAAAATTAAATATTGTGCTTGAATTAGCACCATAAACCATAGGCATCAACCTTGATCACCTATACACAAAACATCAATCAATGGCAGGGCCTTGGCCTTGAGCTCCTTGCCATGATTCCATACAATATTCTCATCATATATATTTAATGCAAAACGGGGTCAAAATCAGGGTGTTACATTCCCCTCCCCCTTCAACAGCACTTTCCTCTGTGCTTTACAAAATTGAACAAAAATGCTACGATGGCACCGCCCTCAGTGCTCTGTAGAATTGAACAAAAATGGATGTGCCAATCGCATGGCATCCTCTAGCTCCCAAGTAGCCTCTTCAGGACTGTAGTGCTCCCATCGCACCTTTACCTACCCTATGGCTCAGTTCCGGAGCATTGTGACCTTCCTAGAGAGTATGCGCATTGGATCGATTTAGAATTCTCCCTTGGGTTCCACCTAAATCACATCCCAATTTATCACATGGTTAGGACCATGTACATATCTTAAGCAAAGAAACATGAAAAACATTATGAGCCCTAGTGCTAGTAGGAAATGAAATTCTATACACAATTGGCCCTATTCTTTCAAGCACTTCAAATGGCCCCCAGTATCTAAGTGACAGCCTAGCACAACTTTCAAGATTCAAGGAACTCTTATTTTCCCTCACTCTGAGGTAAAGGTGATCCCCAACACTGAACTCTTTGTTCACCCTATGCTTATCTGCATAGATTTTCTATCTGTCTTGGGCTACTTTCAGATTCTTTCTGATATTTATAACCTCCTGCTCCATCTCCTTGAGCAATTATTGACCAAGCACAACCCTGTTCACTGGATTATCCCAAGTCACTGGTGTCCTACACCTCCTTCCATAAAAAGCTTCATATGGACTCATCCCCAAGGATGCTTGTTGTCCATTGTTATAAGCAAACTCTACCAAGTGTAAATAATCTTCACACTTGGTTGGTTTTCCCATCACATACATGTGAATCATGTCTTCAATTACTTAGTTAGCTCTCTCTATTTTCCCATCAATCTAAGGATAGTAGGCAGTGCTAAAATTCAACGTCATCTCCAAATCTGCAAACAATCCCTTCCAAAATTTGAAAGTGAACTTGACATCTATGTCAAAGACAATTGCCTTAGGAAATCCATGCAATTTGAAAATCTCTTTCATGAATATCTTTGCAATGTCATCAGTCTTATGCGTAGACTTAACCGGTATAAAATGTGTTGCCTTTGTCAACTTGTCCACCACAACCATGATGGAATCATGTTGTCTCCAAGTCATTGGAAATCCTGTAATAAAGTCCATGGAAATAACTTCCCATTTCCATTCTGGAACTCGAAAAGGATACAACAAACCTGCTGGGTGTTGATGCTCAACCTTCACTTGCTAACATTTCATGCACCTTGAAATATATTCAAACGTGTCCTTTTTCATTCCTGGCCAAAAGTACTGCTTTCTAGCTATAGCAATTGTCTTCTGATATCCTGCGTGCCCAAAATATGGAGTTTGATGGATCTCATCCATAACAACATTCCTCAAATATGCTACATTTGGAATATAAATTATGTTCTTATAAGTAAGGATTCCATCTTTTTCTAATTTATATCCCTCATACTTATTTTCAAGGCTTTGTTGTTGCAACTTGTCTTTTACCTGCACATACAATTCATCTTCAGCAGCATGATTAACAATATATTCTCTCAAATATGACTGGAAAATACTAAGAGATGCCACATGCATTTCCTGCACCTTCCTGCTGAGTACATCAGCTACCTTATTCTCTTTTCCTTTTATGTGCTTGATTTCAAAATCAAACTCACATAAAAACTCCAGCCATCTAGCTTTCCTAGCATTTAGAGTAGGATGGTTAAACAAATACTTCAGACCACAATGGTCTGTCCTTAGCTCTAATATTCTTCCCATCAATTAATGCCTCCACATCTTGAGAGCATGTACTATGGCTGCAAGTTCTATATCATGAGTTGCATAGTTATTCTCATACTCCTTCAACTTTATTGACTCATTTCATATTACGTGGTTGTCTTGTATAATAACTCCTCCAAGTCCTTGACCGCATGCATCAGTGCACACCACAAAATATTTCTCTAGGTCTGCAACTTTCAAGACCGGTGCACTTGTGAGAAGATTCTTCAACTACTGGAAACTTTATTCACACCTCTATTTCCATTCAAACTGTATCCCCTTCCTTTGCAAAGAAGTGATGGCATGTGCAACCTTGGAGAATCCTTCAATGAATCTCCCATGGTATCCTGCAAGTCCCATAAAAGATATTACATCTGTCACATTTCTTGGAGTATTCCAATTCATAATGGCCTCAATCTTGTCAGGTTCCACATATATACCCTCTTTTGAGATAATGTGACCCAAATATTGAATTCTATCTTTATAGAAGTCACACTTGCTCAACTTTGCATAGAGCTTATCCTCCCTGACCAATTCTATTGTCAATCTTAGATGCTCTTCATGCTCTTCCTCATTCTTAGAATAAATAAGAATGTCATCAAGGAAAACAAGAACAAACTTGTCCAAATACCTGCTGAAGACACTATTCATAAGGCACATAAATGTAGTTGGTGCATTTGTGAGACCAAATAGGACCACTACAAACTCATAATTTCCATACCTTGTTCTCAAGGATGTCTTATGAAAGTCTTCATACTTGATTCTCACGTGATGGTATCCAGACCTCAAGTCAATCTTGGAAAATACCTTTGCTCCTCTCATTTGATCAAAGAAGTCATCAATTCTAGGAAAAGGATATTTGTTCTTCATAGTGGCTTTGTTCAGTTGTCTGTAATCAATACACAATCTGAGTGTGCCATCTTTCTTCTTCACAAACAGAACTGGTGATCCCCAAGGAGACACACTTGGCCTGACATACTTATTTTCCAATAACTCTTGCAGTTGCATCTTTAGTTCTAGCATTTATGGTGTACTTATCTTGTAGGGTGTCTTGGACACCGGTGCTGCTCCTGGCACAAGTTCAATTGTGAATTCAATGTCTCTATTTGGAGGAAGCCTTGGAATATCATTAAGAAAAACATACTTGAATTCTTGCAATACAGGATAGTCCTCCAACCTAATAGTTTCATTCTTTGTTTCCTCCACAATATGAGTTGCATACACTCTGCAACCCTTCCTACAAAACTTCTTCAACTACATTGTTGAAATCTGCCTCACAGAAATCACCTTTGGAATGCCTCTTACAACTATTGGGTTCCCTTCTTCATCCATGCATTCAAAATTCTTATTGTAATAGTCAATATTTACCCTATGTGCTTCTAACCAATCCATTCCAATGAGAACATCATAGGAACCAAGTGGTAGAACATTCATATCTACACAAGTGACCAATCCATTCATCACCAATGGACATTTTTCCACCACTTCACTAACATTTCTCTTAGTTCTAGTGGCTAGATGAACTAACCACGATTTGCTATGCTTTACTTTCTTAAAAGCACAAATATCCACTACTCTAGGAGCAATGTAAATGTGAGTAGAACCAAGGTCAATCAAAATAGAAATAGATTGCTCAACAATCTTACCTGCAACTTCAACCACAGTTGACTGGTGATCTTCCTGGAGGTCCTCTAGTGCTGCATAGATTCTAGGGACGAACCTTGCTACTTGACCCACTATTTCTTCCTCTTGCCATTTTTTAAGTTGGCCTTACATTCTCATTCTCAAGTGGACAATACCTATGCATGTGGGGTCCTCCACATTTCCAACATTGGAGTGGTGCTCTGTTCTGTTGTGGATCTCTTGGCTCATCTCCCACCACTCTAGTTGGATGATTCTCTACTTGGGATGGCTTCTTTTGTTGATTCCTGAAGTTAGAAGGTTTGAAACCTTTCTTCCTTTGGTCAGACTTATCATTCTTTTTGTTCTTCCATGTCTTATGATAATCAGGTTTTCCTTTGCTTTGCTCATAGCAATACTTAGCTTTCCTGATCGCTTCTTCCAAATTTCTAGGTTCCTAAAACTCAATTTTGTCTTTGTAAGACTGAGGAAATCCACTCAGAAAATGCTGGATTTTTACTTTTTAATCTTTGATTTACCTGACGTACCTCAATAGTTCTAAGAACCTATTTGAATACTCTTCCATGTTCTGCTGCCCCAATCTCAGCTCATGGAATTCTTTGATATTATCATCATAGTACCTGTTAGAGAGGTACTTCTGCTTGAAATACTTCTAGAACTGTTTCCACACAAGCTACCTTTCATTAATCTTCTTCACTTTCCTGAATTCCTCCCACCATATGGATGCCCTTCCGATTAAATTGAAGATGGCTACTCTAGCCTTCATATTTCCTGAATATTCTTGGACTTGGAAATAATTCCTCATCCCAAGAAGCCAAGCTTCAGCTTCTTAACCGCTCTTTATCTCACCATCGAAGGTAGGATTCCTTTCCTTCTTAAATTCATCACATGAATGGTTTTGGTAGCGCTTCTTTCTCTGATTCTCACAAGAAGAAGAACCTGAACCACCATTAGATCCTTCAGATTCAAATGACCCACTAGGATATCTCTTTCTTCCTCTAGTAGTGCTCTTACTTCCTTCTCGTCTCACTATCCGGTCCCTAGAGTTCATCCGCCTCTGAATGTCTTTCAAAATCTACAGCATGGGTGCATTCAGTTGATTCTTCTCCTCCAGTGCCTTTCAATGTCTACCCTGTGACTTTGCATCTCCACCCTTAGGATTCTCATGGTGGCGGCAAAATCTAGAGTATCTTGAAACGTCCTCCCATTATCCTATGTCTCAGCATTTCCAATTCGGACATTTTCCCCCATAGCATCTTCCTCATATTCATTGGGGTTATGTGCATCATCGCACATGTCAGTTCTCATGGCCCAATCGAACCAACTTTACCGAACTGCACTATCTGGAATACTTCCTTGTGACTATAGTTCTGCAAAATGTGTTAATAACAAATTTTTTAGATAATTTCAAAATCGAAACCACTTACCCCCTACCCATGGCAGTTTTCTTTGTTATGTAGCTAACAATATTTTGAAACCATTTACCAATAGCTCTGTTAACTGTTCAACTTAGCTCATTTAGGCTCTAGTGCTACAACAAGTAGCTCTGATACCACGTTGTCACGTCCCCTCCTGCCCCAGAGGAGAAACGCGACCATAGTCCCACACATTTGATGAATGCACATCCATATGATCGAATTTCAATCTATTCATCTCTCTATAAATTCTCTAACTTTGCCAATAGCAAAGAAATTGATTTTGTCAGTGCTCAATCTGATGACCTATGAAGAAAAATCTTAGAGGAGATCAAACGGCAGAGAAAATCGCAACAGGAATCGATGATCACAATCTGTTCTGCATCTGGAAATAGATCGACGGCGAAGAATCAATCCCGTAAGAGTCAACGGTGTGAAAAAATTGAATCTGTAGAATCGGGGAAATATGAAAACTGTGGTCCCTCATCCCGCATCTCGCATTCTGCATTCTGCATCCCACATGTGGAATAGACCATTCCAAAAATAATCAATTATGGAATTATAGATCATGATGTCGCATCCTACATGCAGAAGGGAGAGTTGCGGAAGGAAAAATCTGTGGGGAACAGAGTTTACAGAAGATCATTTCTGCATCTTGCATCCCACAAGTTGCGAAAAGGAAGGGTTACAGAAGGAAATTTCTGCGGAAACTCAACCTGGTAACAAAATTCTTGGGCAGATTTAATCGTTCATGCCATCACCAATCCGGCCATATAAGTCCCATAGCTTAAATAAAAAAAAGTATTGAAAGAAACATTCACATATGCATACAATTTCAATTATACAACAGAAGAAATTCATCAATTCAGCACATTAAACATGTTCATCATATTTCATGAAGCAAATACAATTTGCAGATATTAACATGAAGATACTTATCTTTGTAAGAAGTGTGTTTCGCAACCAGCTACGTCGTTGGAACGTTCCACCCAACCATAGGCCAGTGCACTCCTCAATCTCTCAGCAGCACTGCCACCCCTGAGATGGGCATGATTCCCACAAGGAATACTAGAATACTATTAGGCTCACACATAGACAAGAAGAAAACCAAACTCAGCCAAGCCAACATAGTTGGGTTTATCAGGATACAGAAAAAAAAATCCAATATACTATTGGATTTATCAGATTGCATTCATTCAATTCAACATTCTCATTAAGGACCAGCCAAGACAACTAACAGATGGGTTTATCAGGCTACAAAGGAACTAGGAAACTTGAACTGATAAGCTAGTGAGCTCAACCACTGAGTTGTGGACACCTACACTAGATCATGCTTGGATCCTAAAACATATACACACCCAACACAAGGAAGCATCCCCTTCTCTGCTACATAATCCCTCAGGCTATGCCTTCCCTTCCAGTGTTGTTCAGGATGTGCGAAGAAGAAAACCAGCCCCTCTAGATCTATTTGTGAGGTTTCTTCCTACACTAGGTTTATCAAGCTAGTTCAGATCCAATTCCACTCCATACCATTTCAAACCGAGGTAGAAATATGCACACACAGAATACCACAATGTTAACGCAACAAAACATACTTCCACTCGCTCTATGACAAAGGAGACCATTGCAAAACCACACTCTTGATGGTAACAACAGGAAAACAACACAGAACAAAACATAGTTTTGCAAACATGATGAACAAACAGTGCACATTCACAGGATGGAATAGGGAAATATCATAATCAACCACAACGTTTTGGGTGAAAGCAAGATGATGGACTTCCCATGCACAATGAGGAAAAAGAAACTGAAAACGTTGAAGGATGGATGATCAACACGTATTGTTACTCCCCAAAACGTGAGGGAAGATGAAAACATGAGTGGATGAGGGGAAAATGGGCATACATTTTCTGGGTGTTTTCTTTTGACACGTGGATTTTCCCCCATGGCTCAAGGTTAAAGAATTCCCCTCCATGTTCCTTAGGAAATCATGCCCCCATCTCATTATTTATTGCATTGACATAGCTGGTTGTGGGTTTTTAATTAAATTGCATATTTATATGATGTCCAAAAATTAAATATTGTGCTTGAATTAACACCATAAACTCTAGGCATCAACCTTGATCACCTATACACAAAACATCAATCAATGGCACGGCCTTGGCCTTGAGCTCCTTGCCATGATTCCATACAATATTCTCATCATATATATTTAATGCAAAATGGGGTCAAAACCGGAGTGTTACAAGTGTTGTATGGTGCTTCCAACCCTATCATTAGCCTGACCAAAAATTCTTTCAGTAAGAAGATATCAATCTGCCAAAAGTGCCTCTCGGCCATATTAGTACTGCTCCAGAAAAATGCCCACTGAGGAGAGAGAGAGAGAAGCTCCAGACGACGAAAGTGGTCTCGATGGATTCACCTTGTTGGCCTCTACCCATTGGGCATCTCACTTGCCAATTTTGAAGTAAAAATGAAATCACCTTGGTGATCTAAGGTTTGAACAGAACTAGTTAAGTGTTAGACAAAGAGTTTGAGAGACCACTTGGAAACGCTCGCAACGAGGTGTTCCTTTGATGATAAAATTCATCAGATGATATGGTTCTGTTCATTGTTGAAATGGATATCTAACCATGCTCTTGTTTTTCTTATGGTGACCAGATAAGGAAAATATCAACCTACCAAGATAGAATAAAAATATTATTTTTCATACTAAAGACAAAAAATGGCTAAGTGTTGTAAAGGGGCTAAGTGATGCCCGCATTAAGGTTGATGATCGCACTAAGTATGATTCCTGCATGGCATGGCATGGCATAGATGATGATGTGGCCTGAATTTGAAATCATTGTTTCATTATGACATTGTTCTAGAGAAATATGGAAAATTAGTGAAAATCGGGAAATTGGCTAAGTATGGGAATATTGGTACAAGTAGCCTTAAGAGGATGCCTGCCACAAATGGTTTGTTGAAGAAAATTCCTGCACCAAATGGGGATATTGTAGAATTTTGTTTTGTCTACTCAACCATGGTCTCATTTTGTCTAAAGAGACCCTGAAGAATAATTTATGGACCTGCCAAAATGGTGGTTTAGGGAAATTAGGACCAAGCCTAGGAGAAGATCAAAAATTGTCCAAGTATGGAATTATTGGTAAAATATTCCTAACTATCCTTAGGGAAATGCCCGCCACAGCTCATAGGATGATGATAAAAATATTATGAGAGTTTGTATCTCTAGAGTCTTGTATGGTGCATCCAACCATATAATTAGCCTGACCAAAAAGTCGTTCAATAAGGAGATATCAACCTGCCAAAAGTGCCTCTCAGCCATATTTGCACTGCTCAAGAAAAATGTCCACCAAGGAGAGAGAAAGAAGCTCCCAAATATGAAAGTGGTCTTTGTGTATTCACCTTGTTGAACTCTACCCATTGGGAATCTCATTTTCCAAATTTGAAGGAAAAATGAAATCACCTTGGTGACCTAGGGTTTAAAGAGAATTGGTTAAGTGTTAGACAAAGAGTTTGAGAGACCACTTGGAAATTCCCAAAAGGGGGTATTCCTTTGATGATAAAATTCATCAGATGATATGGTCATGTTCATTGTTGAAATGGATATCTATCCATGCTCTTGGTTTTTCTTATGGTGACTAGATAAGGAAAATATCAACTTGCCAAAATAGAAGAAAAATGTTATTTTGCATACTAAAGACAAAGAAAAAATGGCCAAGTGTTTTAAAGAGGATAAGTGAAGCCTGCATTAAGGTTGATGCCTGCACTAAGGATGATGTCTGCATGGCATGGTATGGCATAGATGATGATGTGAAATGAATTTGAAATCATTGTTGCATTATGACATCGTTCTAGATAAATACGGCAAATTAGTTAAAATCAGGAAATTGGCTAAGTTTGGGAATATTGGTCCAAGTAACCTTAAGAGGATGCCCGCCACAAATTGTGTGTTGAATAAAATGCCCACACCACATGGGGATATTGTAGGATATTGTTTTGTCTACTCAATCGTGGTCTCAGTTTGTCCAAAGAGACCCTGAAGAAGAATTTAAAGACTTGCCAAAAAAATGGTTTAGGGAAATTAGACCAAGCCTAGGAGAAGATCAAAAATTGTCCAAGTATGGAATTATTGGTAAAATATGCATAACTGGACTTAGGGAAATGCCCGCCATAGCTAATAATATGATGATAAAAATATTTTGAGAGTGTGGATCTCTAGAGTGTTGTATGGTGCATCCAACCATATCTAGAAGGCTATAATAAGAGATTTTTCGGGTAGCTTGAAGACAGTATAGAAGCATCTTCACAATAACCCGCATGCTAGGAAATGTATATTATCGTTTCAAACATACAAATTTCATATATAATGAAAAATTTATTCGAAAATAAAAACCAATTATAACAGAACAATAATATACCAGAAATAATTGAATGCAACAAATACATAATTCATATGTATTAAATAGTAGAATTCACCATATAGATTACACCTAACAATGTAAAATTTTATTAATAAATGTAAAAATTTTACAACTCAAAAAGTATCCAAGATTCCAATCCTCATCCCTAATCCATACAATTTCAAAAAGTATCCAAGATTCCTCCTTTGGACCCCGAGGTAACATCAGAGGACTCCTATTGGTGCAACATGTATTTACTTTTCGCATAGTTATCAAGTAGCTTCCATTGATCAATAGTTGGCAGATCTAGACTAATCATCTCCTTCATCATTACGCTGAGCTCCATGTTTTCAGCATAAGAGAACTATGGAAATTTTGTATATATGGATTTGAAGTCAAACAACATCTCAAAATATGCAGTTAATTTATCAATCACTGTTTTTCTAGAAAAGGATTGACGTTGCATGTCATCAAACTATCTGTGATCTAATATGCAACGGATTAACCTATCATTATATTCTTTCTGATACCACATTCCTCCTTTCTCTTCCTAGAAGAAAGGGAGTCCTCTTCTAAATAAAGGATTAAACAGTTCAATGAAATCCTTGATTTGATGATGCATGACATCAATTTTCGCTTCAATTGTTGCCAAATGATGATATTTATTTACCAGTTTCCTTTCCCATGTGATAACCAAAACCCTATCCTGGATATTTTCTTTCTTTATTTCCTCTTATGTCAAGCTGCTCAAAAACTTGATGTCATTATTAGCTATGTCAATAGGCTTCTTATTTAACACATGTTTTACCATCAAGAAATGTTTTCTAGCAGCTTGTGTAACAATATCTTTATTATCAAGAATAAAATCTAAATAATGGCTGAGCTTGGATGCTTCTGCTATTAGTACATCCTAGATGAGATGTTTTGCTCCCTGTAAGGTGGACTGTCATGTAACCTGTTTTGTCAATTTTTTGTTCTTATCCACCAGTTCCTTACATTTTTCTTCCAATTTCTTCCTTTCTATTTATCTCTTTCCAGCTATGTCATCCAAATTTTTATTCTGATTCTTCAAACCAGTGATTTCCAACCCTTTAAGACTTGCCTATGCCATAGTGTCGACTATGCACTGCTCACTAGATCCAGCCACATGAGGAATGATCCTCAATTCTAGCTCCTTTTCTTTCTCCTGCAACTTTCTTTCCATTTCTTCTAACTTTTCCTTCATGGCTTTCTCACTTTCTACTACCAAGGCCATGTCTTTTTGCCATTGATTTTCTTTATCAGCAAACTTCAATAATTTTGCTTGACAATCAGTGAGCTGATTATTCAGGTTCTCCTTTTCTTTTTTTATCTCATCTAGTTCAGGACCCTGTATTAGCTGGGTGGCAAGTATGAGAATCTTCTTTTTCAATAACTGAATCTCCTTTTCTTTCTCATCCAACAACCTTTGGATACCATCTCTCTTATCAGGTTGGCCTCCATCATCCAGCAGCTCAGTTTGCAGCTTCTTTATCTGAGTTTGGTGGGCCTTATTTTCCACCTTTTCTTGCCTCAATTGGTTCTCAGTTTTACCTTTGAGGGTCTATAACTTGGATAATTCAACAAGTGAGTAAACAAGATATATCATGTCTACTTGTGCATATGAATCATGTCAGGTATGGGGATATCATCCAGGTTCATTTTTACTTTAGCAACTATGTTCTTGCTTGCCAAGGACAAGTTCAGAGTGATTTAGACATAATCCCTTATTGAAACCAAAGACACATCTTGATTAGAAATATTTCTTACTTCATAATATAATTTCAGAGTCTCTTGTGAAGTTATGTCTTTGATTACATTGTATTTATCCACTAAATCTACTTTGTTCTTTGACTGGGAGGAGGAATCGATAGGAGTATTGTCTGCAAATGTATACTCTTTTACCTCAAATGGAGGGCCTGATATCGTCATTTTCCTTTTACCTTTATCTACAGTTGTATCTAGGACAAGTTGTCCTTTAGTTTCAACCTTCTACCTTTTCAGATTTTCATGAGTGTCCTCCTCATCGATATCCATTTCCTCTTGAAAATCTCTTTTATTCTTTCCTTCTGATTTATTGGCCAATGGAGTAGCTCTCGGTTGTAGCAACCAAATTGGATATATTAGGTAATAAACAGACAACCTATCCTATATGGGAGCTTGTATATTCATCTAAGTCAACAATATTTGGGGCCTCCTTTGGGTAATTAGACCAATTAGCAGCTTCTGACAATCCCACAACCTCTTCGTTTTTATAAGGTTTTCTCTTTTGAGCCTTTCTCCTCTTTGAGATAACCTGGTGAGGGTCATAGTTGATTGCGGGTTTTGTCTCAAATCCTAACTCTCTAAGTAAACCTTCCACCATTGGAAAAGCACCCTTATTCTTGATGGTGAATAGACCTATAGCCCAAGGGCATTTGATGTCAGTGGACTTCTTATATTTCAGGAAGTGTTAAATCTCTACAAACAATTTTTTCCTAATGAACTCCATTGAGAAAAATATTGGAGTCAGGAAGGATAGTAACATGTAAGGTGACTGAGTGAAACCATACAGTGTTATCATTGTTCCATATTCAGACATGAACCAATCTCCTGTTCTCTTTTCTGTAGAATCTTGCAATAGATCCCACATCTCTAGCATCACCCGGGGAAGCCTCTTTTGAAAAAAGGCAGCATAAATTTCTATCATGAGGAATTTCATGAACTTGGTATAATCCCTGTACATTTCATTTGTTAATACCATTTCTGGTAGTTGTATATTAACCTTGTTGAAATAAAGGAAAATCTTCAATAGATATGACTGGAACCTGAAATTTTTGGTCTTGTGGAAGTTCATTAGCTGAGAATGAATATTCTCAGCTAAGAACTCGTCCAATTTAATGCATGGTACTTGTAATGATTGACTGGGTTTGTTTGACTCAACAAGACAAGTGCTTAAAATGAAGAGAAGACTCGTAAGGGTTTCAAGGATGTATTTATCTATGACTATACCCAAAAATTGACATAGCATGGTTACTACACACTTGGTTTCTTTGTTAAACAAGGTTGCATCGATTGGGAATGATGGGTTGGATGACTCGTCTTTTGGCTTGAAACATCTCTTAAAAAAAATTCTTTCTCTCAATGGTGGACTCCTTAAAACATCAAAGTATAGACTCTTCACTGTAATATTTATCCTTAAAGGTAAACTCTTCAGGGACAAAAAAGGTTTGCGTAACGACTGAGGAATTAATATGACACAGAATGGTTGAGTGTTCGAGGTTCATTATGACTCTTTCTGACAAAGAATAGTTGTTTACACACCGTTCCACAAATTCTGGGCAACTAGGGGTTTGTTCAGTAGCAAAAAGGTGAAAAAAGGACTGATAAATGTTATGAAGGTCCGTTCCCTGGTCCCTTAGAAAATTCAACTTTTGTTTCACAGCTTCAATGGGTCCATTTAAAAGGATAGGGTCAAAAACATCAGCATTCCTATCCTCCAACAGTTCTTCTATGTTCTGATACTCTAATCCCTAAGTTTCTATATTTTCCATTTGAGCCCTTTATACAACTTTCAAGGGGGATAAAAAGGAACTACCTGGTGTTTGACCAGTGGCTGATGGATGCCATAGAAATTGGCTCCTTCTATACTGCATGTCTTCTTCTTCTACCGATGCAAGCTAATAAACTAATGTACAGTCTTTTATGATTTTCCATATTCTTAACTCTCTTGCATCTTTGGTGACCGAAACTTTTCTCAACCTTCCATTTCTGCCCGATATGTTTTGCACCATTGATCTTATGTGCTATTTTGATTTCGTTATTCTCCCTCAATTTTGGCATTGCCATTAACTTCTATGCAGCTTGCATTTTGAAACTATATCTCAACCATCGATCTCATCATGGATCCTTTTTAACCGCCAATTTCTTGTTTCCTTACTGATTCCATGATTTGAAATGCACCTTCAGAGTGGGCATATTCTATTTGCAAAGCAGTTCTAATCCATAGATCCTTACCCGATTAGATATGGATCATTCATCTAGTTATCCCTTTGTCCTCCTTTCACAATCTCCATATTCTTTTTCTCCCTCGCATCTTTGCATCGCAAAAAACATTTCATCCATGGATCTAAGGCTATGGAGAATCTGGATTGTTCACTGGTGTGGCTCCTACCGGATTTCACGATCAGTGTCTTTTCTATCCTGCATGCATGTTCCCATCATGAAATCCTTCATGATATGATATCTATGCCTCTTTTTGATCCTCGTCGTTCAATGTGGAGGGCCCTACAACATTTCACAACACCAAGGCAAACTATCCATCGTGCAAGTTTTGGGGGGGGTTTAAAAATCACCCCCAAAAGTCAAATTCTTTGAATTTTGGAGGGGGGTTTTTAAGGACCACCCCTAAATACCTTAAA
>LPNX010648115.1:505196-549060 GCA_001517045.1 Pseudotsuga menziesii
TTTAGGGGGGGTGTTTCTAAACCCCCCGAAACGTCCTAAGAATTAGAATTTTGAGGGGGGTTTTTAAGGACTCCCCCCAAATACCTTAAAAAACATTTTTTGGGGGGTGGGGAGGGTTATAAAAACTGCCATGAGACACCTTTAGGTGGGGGTCTTTCTAACACCCTACCCAAAAGTCCTCAGAATTAGACTTTTGAGGGGGGGTTTTAAGTACCGCTCCCAAATACCTTAAAACAAATTGGTGGGTGGGGGGGGGGGAGGTTAGCAAAACCGCCTCAAGACACCTTTAGGGGGGGGTCTTTCTACTACCCCCCCGCCCCCAAATTCCTTATAATTATACTTTTTAGGGGGGGTTTTAAGGACCGCCCCCAAATACCTTAAAACACTTTTAGAGGGGGCTTAGCAAAATCACTGCAACCCACCTTTAGCGAGGGGCTCTTTCTAAAACCCCCCCCAAAAGTCCTGAGAATTAGACTTTTGAGGGGGGTTATCAAGGACTTCCTCCAAAAACCTTAAAAAAAATTTGGAGGGGGCTTAGAAAAACCGGCGCAATCCACCTTTAGCGGGGTCTTTCTAAAACCCCCCAAATTAGACTTTTGAGGGGGGTTATCAAGGACTTCCCCCAAAAATCTTAAACAAAAAATTGGAGGGGGGCTTAGAAAAACCATCACAATCCACCTTTAGGGGAGTCTTTCTAAACCCCCCCCACCCTAAAAAAAAGTCCCAAGAATTAGACTTTTGGTGGGGGGGGGTTTCAAAACTGCCCCCAAAAGTTTTGAGAATTGGACTTTTAGGTGGGGGTTTTAAGAAACCACCCCCAAAAGTATTGAGAATTGGACTTTTGCGGGGGGGGTTTAAAGACCGCCCCCAAAAGTCCTAAGAATTGCACTTTTTGGGGGGTGTTGAAAAACTGCCCCCGAAAGTCCAATTTTTGGGACTTTTGAGGGGGGTTTTAAATAACCGCCGCTAAATACCAAAAAATACATTTTTTGGGGGGGGGGTTAACAAAAATGCCCACAAAAGGGTATTTTGTTGTAGTGAGAATTAGTCAAACACATGCAATAAAATTATAAATGGGAAAAAAGAAGAAAACAATGTGGTTTACACCTTCCTTTATATACTCAGATATATATTACGATTGGACTTTGTTTCTTAGGAGACAATTCACTAACGAAACAATGGAAATACTTGAGAGATAGATAGATAGGTAGCTATAGGGAAGAGTGAGACAAATAGAGACCTCAAGGTATTGATCAAAACACTCTAGAAATGAGGATGAAATTTAAATCCCATTACTGCAATAAATGACAGTATTTTAGGACAGTCATACATCAAGCAAATAGAATCTCCTTTCAAATGTGTAGAGGTAGTCATAGCCCACACTCTAGCATGTCCATCATATTGCAGCACACTTCCATACATAGTAGCAGCGTCGAGGATGAAAAGGAGCACAAGAAACCTCTATAAAGTCTAAACAGGCTCTACATGCTACAACAAGCTGAACAAGAACCACAACAACACTAGTAAAGGTCATGGTAGGCACCAACAACAACATACTCACAGAAAATACCTCACAACAGTTAGCAGACCACATATCCAGTCAAGGCATCCCAAGGAACGGTCATAGTTCAATCTACTAGATTCATCAAAGGTCACAACCCAACTTAGTAGCCCAAAAAGGGTCACTTCTTAGTCCAAACATCTCACATAGGTCAATGTTATGTTCAAACAACCCACAGAGGTCATGGTTATATCCAAACAACCCACATAAATCATGGTTTTTTCCTAGCATAGGTCACGGCTCAGTACAAGACAGCCCACAAGGTCACGACTCAATCCAAGGAATCCCACAAGCTCATGTATTGATACTAGCAACCTCAAAGGTGGTCGTAGTTCAACATAATAGGCTCAGTAAAGAACATGGACTGCCCTAGCAGGCTACCAACAAACTCCAACATAATATAATAATAATAAAATAAAACACATATATCAAAGTATAAATTCTAAAACAAAAAACTAAATGCAAATGAAGCTTTTGACCTACCTCTGTTTGACGACATTCATGTTCGATTCTCCTGAACTCATGGAGATTTCATCCTCCAATTCCAAACATGACTACTCAAGTATCCCGTTGAATACAAATAACCAGTCCAAGTATACCATTAGCAGCAAATAACTAGTCCAAGCAAATAATTGGCACCAAATATTTTGCATTGGCGGGAGGCGAGGAGGTTTTGGTGGGTTCTAAGGGGAAAGTAGTTGTGAATTGGGACTAGAGGCAATTTTTTGGCATTTATTAGGCCACCATTGATACCTGTTGAGGAAATTGTGATGCTTATTCACAATTGTTGAGGGTTTAGAATTTTGGTATTTAATTTCCAGTGCTACCGTGGATAAAAGAGCATTGGAGAGAACATTGAGGCTCTTGAAGAGGCAGGCCACAAATTCTACAGCTCTAGAGTCAAAATGACCTTCTTCCCTTACAAAATCGCAGGTAGGTTTCTTGGTTTACTGTGAAATTTTAGCTTTTGCATGTTAATATTGGTTATAATTCTGAAGTGTATGTAGGTAAGTTAAGGTGCGTTTGTAGGTTTTTTTGAAAACCTAGAAAGCATTCATGAAATAAGTGGTATAGGGAGACTAGGTGTAGTTATTAAGATAGGTAGGTAGGTTTTTTTTAAACAATGAAGTGAAGGTATTGCACTTCCATTCCATCTCAGAACATGTTAAAAAATGTGAATGGAAATTCATCATGACAAAAGGTTCAAGGTACCACACTAAGAAAGGGAGGCGCTATCATAAGGACCAACAAGGTTCAACACAAGATCAAAGGTCAACAAGTGTGGTAATAACAAAGTGGGAAGACAACCCTTTCACCCACAAGACCAAGGTGTACCATCAAGGTACATAAATATCCCTTTTACCCACAAGACCAAGGTATACAATCAAGGTCGAGAAACAACCCTTTTACCCACAATACCAAGGGTCAAACTTTTATCTTCTCTCTCAAGGTATAGAGTCCATATTTGTTTCATACAGTAACAATAAGTTTTATCATCACTATATAAGGAAGGTCCAAACTATGAAACACTTTGAGTATCTGCAATACAACATATATAACATAATTTTCATTTCTTTCAACTTAGCACTCTCAAAGGTCCCTGTGTTAAAGTTGAAGCATCCAAGGACAATAAATAACAACAGTAGTAATAAATTAATGAAGAATTCAAACTAGCATATGTAGAGGAGAAAACAATGTGATAACATATATAACATAATTTTCATTTCTTTCAACTTAACACTCCCAAAGGTCCCTGTGTTAAAGTTGAAGCATCCAAGGACAATAAATAAAAACAATTGTAATAGACTAATGAACAAGTTAAACTAGCATACGTAAATGAGAAAACAATGTTGTAACATATATAACATAACTTTCATTTCTTTCAGCTTAACACTCTCAAAGGTCCTTGTGTTAAATTTGAATCATCCAAGGATAATAAATAACAACATTAGTAATAAATTAATGAATGCATTAAACTAGCATACGTAAAGGAGAAAACAATGTTGCAAAATATATAACATAATTTTCATTTCTTTTAACTTAACACTCACAAAGGTCCATGTGTTAAAGTTGAAGCATCCAAGGACAATAAATAACAACAATAGTAATAAACTAATGAAAAAGTTAAACTAGCATAAATAAAGGAGAAAACAATGTGGTAACAAATATAACACATAATTTTCATTTCTTTCAGCTTAACACTCCCAAAGGTCCCTGTGTTAAAGTTCATGCATCCAAGGACAATAAATAATGTCAGAAGTAATAAATTAATGAACAAGTTAAACTAGCATACGTAAAGGAGAAAAAAATGTGGTTTAGACCTTTCGATACCTTCACAAAACCAACCAAGACATCATAGCCGACATAAGGTTTGTATCTTGTTGTATGATACAATCAATGACAAAATACTTTGGACCTTATAGTAGTTAAAACTTTCATCATCTGTAACATTCTACAATATATTAGTAACAAATTCAACTATTCTACAATATTTTCAAAGAAGTGATTTTATGTATTTGATAATGCTATAAATGCATTCAATATAGAAATAAGCCTAAGCATGGAAACCCCATTTATCTGCTTGTAACTATTTTTTGCTTGTCAAAACTAACTACACCAACATTGAAAAGACTACTTTTGATAATCTATCAACAGCTAGAGCTGCAATAGACACATGTAAATGGCTCAACTACAACTTTAGCTAAGTTACAACAACATATAACAAGAATCAAGTACCCTACCTAGTCCACTACAAGCAAAAATATAGACATGCCACTCACCAGCGCAGGAAATGCACCAATTTCTTGAATAAATGTCTACATGAAAAAACAAAGGAAGTGGTGTCTATTCAACTTGCTCAAATAGAAAATACTTGGAAGAATTTTATTCATGCACATGCAATACAATTATAAATGGACAAAAAGAAAAAATCAATTGAATATAATGGTGATTCATGTATGATTGTATTGGTTAAGGCTTCCATATTCAGTTGGTCCTTTGGTGAACACAACCCTTTGCTTAAAGCATGTAGAACATGCATCTATAACATGTTATTAAGTACACAGATTAGGGTTTGGAGCAGAAAAAATTAAAAAATTTGTACTTCAATGCATAAATTTCTAAAACAATACCAGAAACAAAAATAGTATAGCTCTGCCAATGCAAGATGAAGTACAAACATAATTTTCATTTCTTTCAACTTAACACTCTGAAAGGTCCCTATGTTAAAGTTGAAGCATCCAAGGACAATAAATAACAACAATAGTCACTAAATTAATAAACAAGTTAAACTAGAATACGTAAAGGAGAAAACAATGTGGTTTAGATCTTCCTTTATATACTCAACTATATATTATGATCAGACTTTATCTCTTAGGACACAAGTCACTAACGAAACAATGGACATACCTGAGAGAGAGAGAGATAGGTAGTTGTAGGGAAGAGTGAGACAAATATAGACCTCAAGGTATTAATCAGAACAGTACATAAATGAGGATGAACTTTCAATTCCATTGCTACAGTAAATGACATTCTTTTAGGACATCCATACATCAAGCAAATAGAATCTCCTTTCAAATGTGCAAAGGAAGCCTTAACCCACACTCTAGCACATCCATCAGACTGCGGCACACTTCCATACATAGTAGCAACCTCAAGGAGGATAAAAAGGAGTACACAACATTAAAGTTAAGTCATCGTGACAAAAGGATTAAGGTACCACACTAGGAGAGGGATGTGCTAGCATAAGGACCAACAAGGTTCAACACAAGGTCAAAGGTCAACAAGAGTGGTCATAACAAAGTGGGAAGACAACCCTTTCACCCAAAACACCGAGGTGTACAGTCAAGGTGGGGAAACAACCCTTTTACCCACAAGACCAAGGGTCAAAATTTTATCATCTCTCTCAAGGTATATAGTCCATAGGTTTTCTGTACAATAATTCTAATTTTTATCATAACCGTATAAGGAAGGTCCAATCTATGAAATGGTTCGAGTGACTTCAATACAACATATATAACATAATTTTCATTTCTTTCAACTTAACACTCCCAAAGGTCCATGTCTTAAAGTTTAAGCATCCAAGAAAAATAAATAACAACAATAGTAATAAATTAATGAACAAGTTAAACTAGCATACGTAAAGGAGAAAACAATGTGGTAACATATATAACATAATTTTCATTTCTTTCAACTTAACACTCCCAAAGGTCCCTATGTTAAAGCTGAAGCATCCAAGGACAATAAATAACAACAGTAGTAATAAATTAATGAACAAGTTAAACTAGCATACATAAAGGAGAAAACAATGTGGTAACATATATGACATAATTTTCATTTCTTTCAACTTAACACTCCCAAATTTCCTTGTATTAAAGTTGAAGCATCCAAGGACAATAAATAACAACAGTAGTAATAAATTAATGAACAAGTTAAATTAGCATACGTAAAGGATAAAACAATGTGGTAACATATATAACATAATTTCCATTTCTTTCAACTTAACACTCCCAAAGGTCCCCGTGTTAAAGTTGAATCATCCAAGGACAATAAATAACAACAGTAGTAATAAATTAATGAACAAGTTAAACTAGCATACGTAAAGGAGAAAACAATGTGGTAACATATATAACATAATTTTCATTTCTTTCAACTTAACACTCCCAAAGGTCCATGTGTTAAAGTTGAAGCATCCAAGGAAAATAAATAACAACAGTAGTAATAAATTAATGAACAAGTTAAACTAGCATACATAAAGAAGAAAACAATGCGGTTTAGACCTTCCTTTATATACTCAGCTAGATATTACAACCAGACTGTGTCTCTTAGGATCAAAGTAACTAACGAAACAATGGGCATACCTGAGAGAGAGAGAGAGAGAGAGAGAGAGAGAGAGATAGGTAGTTGTAGGGCATAGTTGTACAAATACAGACTACAAGGTATTAACCAAAACATTCTAGAAATGAGGATAAACTCTCAATCCCATTGTTGCAATAAATGACAATATTTTTGGACAATCATACATCAAGTAAATAGAATCTCCTTTCAAATCTGCAAAGTCATATTTAAGCCACACTCTAGCACGTCCATCATATTTTGGCACACTTCCATACATAGAAGCAACCTCAAGGAGGCTTAAAGGAGCACATAATAATAAAGGTAAGTCGTCATGACAAAAGGTTCAAGGTACCACACTAGGAGAGGGAGGCGCTAGCACAAGGAACAACAAGGTTCAACACAAGGTCAAAGTTCAACAAGAGTGGTCATAACAAAGTTGGAAGACAACCCTTTCACCCACAACACCGAGGTGTACAATCAAGGTGGGGAAAAAACACTTTTACCCACAAGACCAAGGGTCAAAATTTTATCTTCTCTCTCTAGGTATATATTCCATAGGTGTTCTGTACAATAACAATAAGTTTTATCATCACCATATAAGGAAGGTCCAAACTGGATGATAAAAAATCTCCTATACATGCAATAAAATTATAAATGGACAAAAAGAAAAAAACTGGTGTTTTCACATACAAGTTGATTCAACACTTTGGTAAGAATTTTAGTTTTAAAAAATATCTATGCTATGTATAAATCTCTACAAGATAGAAGTGAATAAACTATGAAACACTTCAGTGACTACAATACAATATATATATCAAATAATTCCAATAAATTAATCACTTTCAAACCAACATATAAAATAAGGAAGTGGGTACTTACGTGTGACATTGATGACATTGACATTTGCATATTTAGGAGCAAGTGCCACTCCATTGATCAATAGCACCGTCATATGGATCCAATATTTTAATATTTTCACCTTCTTCGAGTACTTAATTCCCCCTTGGAATTATTGAGCACTGTAAAAAACAAAACATTACACCAATTAAGCCATATTCTAATATATAAGGCTTTTGTATATCTACAGAAACTGCTACTGATTTAGTACATACCTTTTCATGTTCATGGACATCTTTTGGGTCTTTCAATAATGCTGCACCACCCAGGATTACAGTATTTTCCTATGATTGACAAGCATTTCCATTAAAAAAAGAGGCTCCATTAGTGAAATGAAATGGATAAAAAACATCCATAGATTAAAATATCAAGTGAAAAATTGGTTGGAAGGAATGATAATTATCTTACCTCATTTGAATTAATATGAAATCCCTTATTTAATTTGAATGCAACATCAAGAGGTTCAATGGAGGAGGCTATGGTCGACATCTTCTCTGACAATCCATTTATACAATGATTCATTGCAATGTTATAATCCTCACTATAGTTTTAAACAATAGGTGGGCCTCTTGTTTGGCTTCTCTCGACTTCAACAGATGGCAAGGAACCCTCTTTTTTAGAATTTTCTAAGTATATCATATATTGAGCCACTTCACTCAAATTGGGTTCTCTATTAGTTCCTCCAGCCTACAAGTCATTGTCAACACACAATGTATTGGAAATATAGTCAAATAAAAAAGGAAGAACACAATGTACATTATTCAGCGAAAAAACCATATACTTACACATATGTGTTGTTTGGCTATCAACCCACCTCGACCCAAAAAATATCGACCATTCACAAGATCTCTTCCTTTCTTCACTCTTGCACTATTTGCCAAAAACTCTCCAGCACACATACTTTCCTTCAATTCTTCCCATTTTTTAAGAGTCAAGCTGCTCTCCCTATATTTTCCTATCCAATATTAATTTCCTGCATTTATGCCTGAACTTATTCATCAAAATTCTCATTTTATACTTGTCATATTTAATAGAAATCTTACCACCAACTGTCTCAAAAAAATTTCCATTTATTGGATCGTAAGATCAACATTTCTTGGATCTTGATCGGTAAAGTTGGATTTGGTAACATCCAAATAAGACCTTGTTCTCGTGCCCAACTCTGTGGACCACCTTGAAGCATTTGGTACAGTAGGCGGGCCATCTTTTACCTTGACCACATAAGCCTTCTTCCCTCATGGTTTTCTTTCGTTTGCTTCCCTTTGTGTGCTCCTATACAAGCCTTGAATAATTCTATGTATTTTTACGAAAGGTGATGGATCTTCAAAACTAGTTTTGTGCATTGAAAAAACACTCATATTTGTGGATATAGCAGTTTCAACTCCTAGAATGTTCCTTGAAGGAGATGTAATTGGTGTTTTTTATAAAGAAGAAGGTTGAATTGGTTCCTCATAATTGGACACAACAGGTGTGGCACTAGGTATCTCACCAATCTCATCAACAAGTGTGTCACTAGTTATATTAGGAATCTCCTCAACATGTTTGGCACTTGCTAGGTCACCAATCGCCTCATATGAGCCTTCAAATATTTTCTTTAATTTTAAATAAAGCTCTCACAAGCCTAATTATCTAGAATATCCCAATTTTTCAAAAAAAATCTTGGACATTATCATATGATATATGAGGAAGATGATCATTAGTAACATTAGATTCATCTTCGTGTATTGATCTACCAAGGCATTGGCTTCTACAAGCTAGCAGTGGTTTTTCTTTGCTTGCCTTTTGTTTCTGATGATCATTTTTTGTAGAATCCAACATTCCCCTATAAAGAAAAAAATTACCAATTAGAATCAAAAGAATATATGGACTACATCATGAAATAGATTATAAAAAACATTCATGAAATATGCATAGAAGTGAAAAGATATGAGGAGTAACTACTTAATTATTTCCCAAACCAAGGGATGAAAAATATTATTCATTTCTTGTGATGTGGTCTTTACGAAAACGCTTGTAATCTATCAAATTTTCTTCTTTGGAGGGGTCACTTTGAAGTTTCAACCCATTATTCTTCAGAGCATATGTGTTCAAAATTTCTCTTAAAAAACATCATTAGTGCATGTGCAACCAACGACTATAAAATATCTAAATTAAAATGCTCATGACAATAACAAACACTTAATTCTAAAGTTAGAGTTGCAATGGGTCTGAGATGGAAACCATTGATCTCTATCTCATAAATACATCCAATGATGAGAGTAATAGATTCGTTTTAATTTCTATTGGATAGGGAGAACCAAGTGTTGATGTAATTGTAACTTCAGAATGTATTCACTTGTATTTCTTATGTATTGTAACCTGATGTTTATTTTGGGATGTGTCTGTAATGTACTTGAATCATTTCATGCCCCGATGCTCCTATCGGGAGGTTCTATAATGTAAATAAGTCATGTCAAGTCATTGTGGCACTAGGGTTGTTAGACTCACCTAGTGAAGTCGTCTCTAGTAGGGTTTTGTCAAGTCGGGAATTAGTTTAAATAGAGAGCTAGCCTCTCTATTTATCACACACTCACTCACACTCAGTTGTAGGACATAGATAAGGAGGAAGAAGACACTAGGGCTAGGAAGAAAGAGGTTACTGCTGTCGGGAGATCATCTTATTGTTTTTGGGTTTTACTTTTGGTGCTGATTCTATCTCTGAGGAAGTTGCGGGGTTTTCTCCATTTATGGTTTCCCCAAGGAAAAACACCGTGTTCATTGTCTCTTGTGTTTGATTACTGTACTTGTTATTCTCTCAGTTAAAATATCCTAATATAATGCTAGCTTAATGTTAAAAATCTAACATGGTTTCAGAGCTAACCTAAGAAGAAGACACTGTGCAACTACGGGAACTATGGATTCCTACTTTGTGGATCTCTCTCCATATATTTTCAGCAAAAGAAGGTTGGAATAACTCTCCTCCCTAGGGGGAATATTTCTGTAGAAGCAGAATCCAATTCTGAGTTTTATCAATTTTGGACCCGACACTACTGCCGAAAATTAGGGCTTTCCACAGAAGTGGATTTTTTCAGTGAGCCCAGTCCTGGATTGATATCCTCCTCAAAATCAAAGTTTAGAGATCAAGATCAAAGTATTTGGTTGGACAGAATTCTGGAAAAGCAAAACCCTAATTTGCTCCTGAACCAGCACTACAGAATTTCAGCTCCAAATCCAGATCCAACATCTTGACCTGGTAAGATTTAAATATTTTGTATTTCCATTTGAGGTTCTCAGTTAAGATGTCTCATCATACCAAGCTTGATGAAAAGCTTGAGGGAGTTGATAAATTTCGAACCTGGAAGTATAGGATCTCCCTGGTCCTAGAAGAAAATGAGTTGGACTCCTATATCAATGGGGAGGTTCCAGTTCCATAGGTAGATGAGGCTAAGGCCTTACATAAGAAGAAGTTGGTTATGGAGAAGAGGATCGTTGCTGATTCAATCAAGGATCACCTCATACCAAAGGTTTCCTCCCTAAAGACACCTAAAGCTATGTTTGATTCCCTAACCAAATTGTTTGAAGGGAAGAACATAAACCAGAAGATGAATCTAAGAAACCAACTGAAGAATATAAAGATCCAGACTACAGAGACCATCCAATCTTACTTTACAAGAGTCTCTCAGATCAAGGAACGGCTGGAAGAAATACATGAAGAAGTGGAGAATGCAGAGATTGTAATGACCACCTTGAATGGTCTCCCTAGATCATGGGATTCCTTTATTCAAGGAATCTATGCCAGAAAGAAGTTAGTCAAGTTCAGCAGACTATGGGAATAATTCTCTCAAGAAGAAGCTCGATAAGAAAATATGGGAAGTGAATATCAAGCTCTCACTGTACACTTCAAGAAAACCAGAAGAAGTTCTCATCACCCCAGAGGTAAGACCTTTCATAAATATAACACTAGGAAATATTTGTCTAGAATCAGATGTTATACATGTGACAATAAAGGACACTATGCTAGAGAATGTCCTACAAACAAAAATGTCTCTCACAAGAAGGGAAACAAGAGAAGACATCATGCTCATGCTGCAGAGGATGATGAACCTTCCACAAAGAGAACTAGATATGAAAGTGAAGATTCTTCAAGTGATTAAGAATATGTTTTGATTTCAGCTCTCATGGGAAACATTACTCATGGAAGAAATTATTGGCTTATAGAGAGTTGGGATTCCAAACATATGATAGGATTCAAAGAATCCTTTGTGAAACTATCAAAACATGAATCACCACACAAGGTGAAACTTGGAGATGACTACCAATATCCAATAAAAGTTAGTGGGGAATCATCCTATAAGCTAGACTCTGGAAAGTCTATGACAATGAAGGAAGTATTGTTTATACCAGGACTAAAGAAGAACCTTCTCTCCATATATACATTAGATGCAAAATGAATGAGGGTTACATTTATAGATGGCCAAGTTATCATGTGGCCAAACGGAAAGACTATTAATGATGCAATTGTGATTGGGGAACAAGAAGGAGGTTTATACAAATTGAAGGGCCATCGAAAACAAGCCTTGGTCCATGAGACAGTAGATCCAAATGAACTTTGGCATAGAAGTCTTGCACATGTGCATTACAGAACACTACCACTTGCAAGCAAAGCTGTTGAAGGTCTTCTAGAAATTCAAGCAACACATGATGGGGTCTCCAAAGGATGTGCAAAAGGAAAGAACACAAAGAAGACATTTCCAAGTAGCGAGAGCAAAGCAAAAGGAATATTGGAAATTATCCACTCCGATGTATGTGGTCCAATGTCATCAATTTCATTAAGCAGGTATGTATACTATGTTTCTTTTATTGATGAATTTTCTAGGAAGACATGGATTTACTTCATGAAGAACAAAGATGAAGTATTCAGCAAGTTCAAGGAATTCAAAGCCTTGATCGAAAACCACACTGAAAAGAAGATCAAGACCTTTCAATCAGATAATGGTGGAGAATTCACATCAAATGAATTCAAAGAGTTATGCAAAGACTCGAGGATTAAGAGGGAGTTGTCCACTCCATATAATCCACAACATAATGGGATTGTAGAAAGGAAGAATAGAACTATCATGGAAGCTGCAAGAGAAATGCTTCATGATCAAGATCTTCCTATGCATCTATGGGCAGAAGTTTCCAGAACAACTGTGTATGTACAGAACCGTACTCCACACAGAGTAATCGAGAACAAGACACCTAAAGAATTCTTTTCCAGCAAGAAACCAAAATTTAGCCATCTCAGAATATTTGGCTATCTAGTGTACATACACATTCCAAAAGAGAAGAGGACAAAATTAGATCCTTCAGGAAAGAAGGGTATATTTGTGGGATACTCTGAAAGCTCGAAGGCTTATAGAATATACTTCCCAAGATTCAAGAAGATCGACATTAGCAGGGATGTGACATTTGATGAAGACTCAGCTTACAACAAATATAGAAAGAGACCTGCTGAAGAAACTGAAGAATTAGAAGCACCCATAATTCATGACACAACCATGAACGAAGAAACTCAAGAAGAAGATCAAGAATTTGAAGAACCTCAAGAACCTGTAGATCCACATCAAGAGAAGAATCCTCATAAGAGGAAACCTACTTGGGTACGAGAAGCTATCCAAGGTGTGGAAAGATATGGGGCTCCAGAAGAGAATCACAGAGAAAGAAAGAGAACCAGATCCTGATCCGCATATGTAGCTTTATTATGTGATTTCATCGATAAAGAACCTTCCAATTATGAAGAAGCGGCAGAACGGAAAGAATGGAAGGATGCTATGATCGAAGAGTATCAATTGATCATGAAGAATGATGTTTGGGATGTTGTCCCAAGACGAGAAGGGAAGTCTGTTGTAACTTCCAGATGGATCTACAAGATCAAGCATGCTACAGACGATAGCATAGAAAAATATAAGGCAAGATTTGTTGCTCGTGGTTTCTCCCAGAAAGAAGGAATAGATTATGAAGAAACTTTTGCACCTGTAGCTAGATACACTTCCATCAGATCAATACTTGCTCTTGCTACAATGATGAAATGGATGTCAAGACTACTTTCTTGAATGGTGTAGTAGAAGAAGAAGTGTATGTGGAGCAACCACTCAGTTTTGAGACACATGACAAGGATTCTCATGTGTGTATATTGAAGAAAGCCATGTACGGTTTGAAACAGGCACCCAGGACATGGTACGATAGAATTGACAGCTTTCTATCCAGTTTGGGCTTTACCAAGAGTAAAGAAGATTCCAACCTTTAATACAAGGTTGAAGATGGAAACCTAGTGATGCTCCTACTATATGTAGATGATCTGTTTGTAACAAGTATGGATGGGTTGATTGCTGATACGAAGAGGAATCTTGATGTCGAGTTTTAAATGAAGGACTTGGGTATGATGCATTATTTCTAGGCATGGAGGTGTGGAAGAATGTGGATGGAATCTCCCTCGGACAAGGAAAGTATGTAGTAGAGATCCTGAAGAGGTTTCGGATGATGGACTGCAAGGCCATGACCACACCTGTGGCATCAAACCTGAAGCTATTGAGTGATGCTTCATTAGAAGCGGTTGATGCTATGATGTATCATCAAATGATTGGGTCCTTGATGTACCTGATGAACACGATACCATATATTTTCTTTGCTGTGAACACCTTGAGACAGTTCCTGACAGATCCAAGACATGTTCACTTGATTGCTGCAAAGCATATTCTGAGGTACCTGAGGGATACAGTTGATTATGGGCTCAAGTATGAGGTGAATCAGAAGATTAACCTGGAGGGTTATGTTGATTCAGATTGGGTAGGCAGTGCCATCGATAAGAAGAGCACTTCAGGTTGTTGCTTCAGTATGGGATCAGGTGTGATCTCTTGGTTTAGCAGGAAGCAATCCTATGTGGCACTAAGTACATCTGAAGCAGAGTATGTCACAGCTTGTTTAGCTGGTTGTGAGGCAGTATGGCTAAGGAAGCTACTATTTAATTTATTTGATCTCCAGTTGGATGCTACTTGTATATATTGCGACAACCAGAGTTGTCTGAAGTTGTCGAAGAACCCGGTGTTCCATGACAAGTCAAAGCATATCAAGATCAAGTATCACTATATCAGGGATATGGTGCAGAGGGGAGCAGTGAAGCTCCAGTATGTTGCGATGGATGAATAGATAGCTAATGTGTTGATGAAACCATTAGCCAGAGTGAAGTTTGAGTACTTCAGGGAGAAGCTTGGTGTTCTCCAGATCGAGGTTCCTTCCAAGGGGAAGTGATGAGTCCGTGAGCCATTCTGACATGGAGAGAGGATTGGTTCCTTCCATGGTCAGATGTAAGGGCTGAGCCATTCTGTCATGGTGAGAGGATTGGTTCCTTCCATGTCAGATATGAGTGTTGGCCATTTTGATATGACTGTAGGATTGGTTCCTACATGATCAGATATAAGGGCTATTGCCATTCTTGGAATGGAGGTGCCTGGTCAGTTACCAAGAATAATCGGTCTAGGACTGAGGGACATTAATCTAATATAATTGTGATATGTGTTCTCACATGATCATATGTGAGCACATGGCCATTCTGATGTGATTGAGGGGTGTGTTCCCACTTGATCAGATATAAGGGTTGTTACCATTCTTTGAATGGAGGCACCTGGTCAGTTACTAGGAATCCTCAGTCTGGGACTGAGAGCCATTCTGATGCAATTGAGGGATTGGTTCCCACATGATCAGATGTAAGTACAGAGCCTTTCCATAGATGATAGTAAGTGTGTCCTATCATGCTAGTGGAATTGAGTGTTGGCCTTTCCACAGATGATAGTAGGTGTGTCCTATCATGCCGGTGGATGTGAGTGATGTGCCTTTTCACAGATGGTAGTAGGTGTGTCCTACCATGCTGGTGATTGTAAGTGATGTGCCTTTCCACAAATGGTAGTAGGTGTGTCCTACCATGTTGGTGGATGTGAGTGTTGTTCCTTTCCATAGATGATAGTAGTTGTGTCCTATCATGCTGGTGGTTGTAAGTGCTGAGCCTTTTCACGAATGATAGTAGGTGAGTCCTATCATGCTGGTGAATGTGAGTGTTGTGCCTTTTCATATATGATAGTAGTTGTGTCATATCATGCTGGTTAATGTAAGTGCTAGGCCTTTCTGACATGACTGGATTGGTTCCTATCATGGTTAGATGTGAGTGTTGGGCGTGCCTTTCTGACATGGTGTTGGATGTGTTCCTCTCATGGTCAGATGTAAGTGCTGGGCAGGCCATTCTGACTTAGGGTTAGATATAAGCACTGAAGAATACCTACATGGAGGCTAGGCCTACAACCAGCATGAAAAATGGTTGGCTTTGTAGAACTTCCTGTGATGAGAAGAATCATGAGATAGCACCCGTGATGATCCAGTGATAATGATCCAGATCGAGTGATGATCCAAATCCGATGATGAAGATGACTTGAAGATGAAGATAACTTGAAGATGAAGATGACTTGAATATGACGAGGAATCTATGATGATCCAGATGATATAGAGAAGAAGACTTGTGCTAATAAATTGTGTCGAGAGAATACCTTCTTAGTTAAAAGGGAGTGTTGATGTAATTGTAACTTCGGAATGTATTCACTTGTATTTCTTATGTATTGTATTTTGGGATGTGTCTGTAATGTACTTGAGTCATGTCATGCCCCGATGTTCCTATAAGGAGGTTCTATAATGTAAACAAGTCATGTCAAGTCATTGTGGGTAACCCTCCTATTGGTTAAGGGTTAAAGTCCCCGTAGTTCTGGGGCACTAGGGTTGTTAGACTCACCTAGTGAAATCGGCCCTAGTAGGGTTTTGTCAAGTCGAGAATTAGTATAAATAGAGAGCTAGCATATCTATTGATCACACACTCACTCACACTCAGTTGTAGCGCATATCTGAGGAAGAAGAAGACACTGGGGCTAGGAAGAAAGAGGTTACTGCTGTCGGGAGATCATCTTCTTGTTTTGGGGTTTTACTTTTGGTGTTGATTCTATCTCTGAGGAAGTTGTGGGGTTTTCTCCATTTATGGTTTCCCCAAGGAAAAACACTGTGTTCATTGTCTCTTGTGTTTGATTGTTGTTCTTCTTATTCTCTCAGTTAAAAGATCCTAATATAATTCTAGCTTAATGTTAAAAATATAACACCAAGTAGTGTAATAAATCTATTGTTTACATTAACTATTCAACTCTTACAATATGGACACTAACTGAAGCCCATTGGAATCACACGGTAACTTTTTTAAACAACATATGCAAACTAACACAAGCAATTAAACATTAAACAATATTCAAAACAAGTAGAACATGACAAGAATAACCCACGTATATTGTGTATGTAGATATGAACAAAAATGAAAATCAAAATGTTGCATATCCAATATCATTAAGGATAAATTCCATACAGATTTTAGTACAACCCTTTGGATAGCTAATTCAATTTTTTGCATTCAATTATGAAACCGATATGTTAACTCTAACTTTCCACTGTTTTCATCTATATTGTATTTAATTGAAATGCATCAAAACCAATTCGTAGAAAAAAAACAAAGGATCAACATTAATCATAAATCATTTTCCAATTCCGATGCAGCAATATAACAATCAGATCCATATTTAGAGGGAGTGATGTGCATGTGCATAAGGGTGACAGTTTGAAAGGCTATGTTTAGTAGGTGAGGCTAGTGGATTATGAAATCCATAACTATGCAATTTTCCTTGATTTCTCCTTAAATTGTTGCAAAAAATCCTAATGATTCCCAACACATTCTACAAAGGAATATGAATCCCATACTCATTAGATGTGGCTTGACCAAGACAAAGCAAAGAATTGAACTTGACATGGCTACAATAGAGAAATTTGTTGAGGAAGCTAAGACAAAAACTGGTATTTCCCCACCTCGATGGTATACCTTGGTCTTGTGGGTGAAAGGGTTGTCTTCCCACTATGTTGAACTACGACAACCTTTGAAGTTGCTAGTATTGAGTCGTGACCTTCTGGGTTTCCTTGGACTGAGCTATGACCTCTTCTAGAACAAAACCATGATCTATGTGGGTTTTTTGGACTGAACCATGACATATGTGGGCTGTTTGGATAGAGCCGCGACTTGTGTGATCTATTTGGACTAAGCTGTGACCTTTTTTGGGCTGTTAAAATGGGTTGTGACCTTTGCTGAGTGTGCTAGACTGAACCATGACTGTTCCTTGGGATGCCTTGACTCAATCAATGGTATGTTCATTGTTTTGAGGTCTTTTCTGTGATTGTTTTGTTGTTGGTTCCTTCCATGACCTTTACTAGGTTTGTTGTGGTTCTTGTTCATCCTGTTGTAGCATGTTGAGCCTGTTTAGACTTTATAGAGGTTTATTTTGCTCCTTTTAAGCCTCCTTGAGGCTGCTACCATGTATGGAAGTGTGTTGCAGTATTATGGACATGCTAGAGTTTTGGTTAAGGTTGGTTCTGCACATTTGAAAGGAGATTCTATTTGCTTGATGTATGACTGTCCTAAAAGACTGTCATATATTGCATCAATGGGATTGAAAGTTCATCCTCATTTCTAGACTATTTTGATTAATACCTTGAGGTATGTATTTTTCTCACCCTTCCCTACAACTACCTATCTCTCTCTCTCTCTTAGGTATTTCCATTGTTTCGTTAGTGACTTTTCTCCTAAGAGACAAAGTATGGTCATAATATATATCTGATTATATAAAGGAAGGTCTAAACCACATTTTTTCTTCTTTTTGTCCATTTATAATTTTATTGCATGTGCAGGAATAAATTTCTTCCAAGCATTTTATATTTGAGCAGGTTGAAATTACTCACAAGAGGTGTAATTCAATCCAGGATTCCCAACACATTCTACAAAGGAGTATGAATCCCATACTCATTAGATGTGGTTTAACCAAGACAAATCAAAGAATCAAACAGGACATGGCTACAACCAAGAAATTTGTTGAGGTAGCTAAGACAAAAACTGTTATTTCCCCACCTTGATGGTACACCTTGGTCTTGTGGGTGAAAGGGTTGTATTCCCACTATGTTGAACTACGACCACCTTTGAGGTTGCTAGTAATGATCCATGACCTTGTGGGATGCCTTCGACTGAGCCATGACCTCTGCTAGGACAGAATTTTATGAGTAAGGTTTTCATTGATGACAATCCATTAATGGCAAAGGAGTAATAAAGGTTGAGGACATGGCAAGAAGAACATGGAATTTTGGGTATTGGAGCTATGGTATGCACATTGGAACACCAAGTGGTCCAAATGAACCATTCTGTGGTCATGTGTGGGTAGAGTGGTTATTTGTGTCTTGATAAGGTCATGGAACCCTTGGACATGAGATGAGCCCACTTGCACTTGTACTTGATAAACAAACCATGTATATGGTGACATGGATCATGTTATATCAATATGAGAATGATCATATAAGCATGGACCTTGGAACCCATGTGCTTGGAAGATTGTTCTTAAAACCCTTGCACATATTTTAATGTAGTCATAATGATAGTATGACGAAGCCATCATACTAGTTCTTGCATGGATTTGCATTGAATTTATAGTGTATGGTATGGAGCCCTTCAATCCATTCCAAAGGATAAGTCACCCCCCAACACACAAATATTAAATAAAATTTAATTGTTCGAAAATTATTTAAAGGCAGGTCGGCTACGTAAAATACCCTAATATAATTTTAAATTAAAAATTAAATTAAAGGCCTAGTTGGCTTGGTAAATTTACGAAAAAATGTGTATAAATAGAAGGCAATTCATCTCATTTCATAATGGATCGAAGAAAAAGTACTTAAGATCATATCTGAATTCGGGTGGATAAGAGAACAGCTGCATGTCTCATTTATGATGTTTTTTCAAGTGTTTAACTTTTAAAATTTGGGTCTGTCCATTGGAGCAGTAGTAACCACAAGAATATTATGAGGCAGGAATAGTATGAAATCAATCTCTGATCTCTATGAAAGATAGTCGCAGCAAGGAGCATAAGAAAAAAAAATTGGTGGTAAAGAGCTATCTCAGAACTTGGGTATATAACAGCAAAGGAACGTGATTCACACATGAATTAAGGACAACAGTTGCGTATAAGTTCAAGGGTGTCAAAACTCTTATTTTTGGTGAACCTGATGGACTAATGAAGCCACAGTGGAATTTTAATCTTCATCTTTGATTTCAGGTGTATAGTCACTAAGGAAGCTACAATATTGATCCACGTTTGCAACGGAGATAGTTAAAGTTTTTTATTCTTGAGTTTGATTTTGATGGCTACAGTACATTGAAGGATCCAAGCAGTAGACAATTGTTGAAGCTCTTTTCACTTGTGTTAATACATCAACGATGGGTTGATTATTTTTTGTGTGGATACAAGTAGTAGTCCAATGATGTCAAGGTGAAGATATAACCTTTGGTAGAGTTTCTACAAACTTGCAGAAGGCATACTAGGGTATCGATTGTTTTCCACCTAGTTCAAGTTTGCAATCAAGTTACTAGTGTGACAAATCCATGCTAGAAATCATATTGTGGATAAGTTGGTGGACATGAGAAGACCTTAGATGACTGTCATAAAATTGAAGACATGATCATATGATGATGACCTTTATCAAATTGAGTTTATGACATGAAAAATGACAATGAGATGAAAGTAATGATAAATTTGACAATTGACATGACATAGTTTATTGAGTGGTAGAACCATGTGATCAAAATAAATCTATGTCTTGCACACATTCTTAGTTGGAGCTAAGAACAAGTAAGCCGAGTCTTGGAATAGGAGATGGCACTCTTCAATCATTGCTAGGGATCTGTGTTGATGACATCCCTGATCAACTTGGTAGTTTGCAACTAATGATTTATGTTTAAGATTTGAGAAGTATAAACTCATTAAAGTCCTTTCACATTGATTCACCTCCCCCCCCTCTCAGTTTTCCATTGTGGCTAACAGAACCAAGATCTCTATGGGTTCTTAGGATAAATCCATGACCTATGTGAGTTGTTTGGACAGATTCGTGACCTCTGTAAGTTGTTTGGACTAAGTCGTGACCTCTGTAAGTTGTTTAGAATAAGTCGTGACCTTTTTACACATAATTCTTGGGTTTCTAATCTAGGTTGTGAACTTTGTTGAGTCTGCTAGAATGAACCATGATTGTTCCTTGGGATACCTTGACTCAATCTATGGTCTGTTGATTGTTCTGAGGTCAATCCTTATAAAACTAAGCCTTCATATATTGCTTGGTTTCTTTGCCAATACTTCCTTCCATATAGGTGTAAGGAACTGTGGAAGAGTTGTTAGGGATGCTCATTTTGCACCACATCAAATCTAGCCAATAGGATGAGAGGCCTCTACACATAAAGCAAACTACATGGGGAAACCTACATGCTAGTAGGTCATGATGGCAGCCTCCACGGGCTTCCAAAAGGCCCAAAAACACAAAATTTAAAATAAAACATAAATAAATTACTTTATTTTATTTTTTTTGTGTTTTTGGACATTTTGGAATCCTATGTTGGCTGCCATCATGGCCTACATGAACATAGGCCATGATGGAAGCCTCCACGGGCTTCCAACAAACCAAAAAAACATAAAATAAAACAATCATTTTAAATTAAATTTTAAAACAGTCATTTTAAATTAAAGTTTAAAACAACCATTTTAAATTAAATTTTAAAACACCCTGCTAAGTCATACAGTTGTATTCATTGTGGTGACTAGTCCAATTCAAGCTAAATAATCAATGTTGGATTCATTATGCAACCAAGGAGAGAGTTACATAAACTATTAATGCATTATATTGTGGATCCGAGAGAAGCAAACAACTAATAAACATAAATGTTAATAAATTGGAAGACAAAGGTCCCTTGAGATAGCAAAATGGTACAGAGAAGACCATTTCTAAAAAGATAATATGATGTCTAATGTCCGGCTATCATCCTCTAAAGGGGATGGGTTGACCCATCATAGATCCAGTGGTTGACGTACTAATTACCAAGGGATCAAATCATCCTAAACTACTAATGTACAAAGGGATGGGTACTTAGCATATTTTAGAATTTTTCATGTTTTATATGTTTCCCATTCAATGGAAAACATATGCACTACACACACTCTGGAGGGAACCCACCATGGGATCGACATCCTAACAGCATCCCAGGTAAATATTTTCATATGTTCTAACTAGCTATGGAATCACCCCCTCTATCACAAGATATAGGCTATAAATAGTTATGGAGGGTAAACACACCAGCCATTGGATCAAATAAAAATTTTGAAGGAATAAGGAGATTAATAAACTGATGTATCCATTCCATTGTATACATTCATATAACCATCAATCCTGAAGAATGCTATCACTAGATCTAGATTGAACAAACTCCTCCTCCTTTAATGCAAAATATTGGTTATCTAATAATTAAGATGAGAGCGGAAGAGAAACAGAGTGAGAAGGACTAGTTATTCATTGATATTGGCTATCTACTAACTGAGATGAGAGAGGGGGGGATACCATCCAAATACATACATATACATATATTGACGATTTTCCATCCATCCTGAAGTAAACAATATCCCATGTTTCTATGTTGGTTGTTTGGGTCAACAACATCCATCTAGATATGTATATATATAAGTCATTTCTTTTGAGAGAGATAGGCATTCACATCATCCATAAAAGAGATAAATTTGGGTCAGAATGGAATAAACCATCATTTTATCTGTCGAACAGACTCAACCTTTCCTGAAACGTTCAGTAAGACCATCCAAAGATCTAAGCCTGGGTGAGTGAACCAAGCTGCCAGTTTATGCAAAGGTTATGAAGAGACAAATTTTGGGTAGCGGGCACTAAAATGAAAGGAAACAAATATGTAGCATCTCATGAAAGGGAAGTTGATGGTCTGTATGGACCATTGAACTCTTGTGGTATGAATTAGACTAGTAAGGAATTTTTCAGACCAGTTTGTAAGGACTAGTTGAGACCAATTCAATAACACTATGAATGGGAATAAGAATGGAATCATATGAATTCAACACAAGATGAATGGGATTGAGGATTGAAGAGAATACCAGGAAACATAGTTGCTTGTCGTTGACATTTGTTAACTTTTTCTATGATGGAATGGCATTACACTACCTTCACTTCATCGTTTTCAAAATAACCTACCTATGCTTCAGTATTATAACCAATATTATCATGTAAAAGTTAAAATTTCACAGTAAACTAAGAAACTTACCTATGATTTTAAGCTACATACCTACACTTCATTATTGTAACCAATATTATCATGCAAAAGTTAAAAATTCACAGTAAACAAAGAAAGTTACATGCAATTTTAACCTACCTATCTACGCTTCAGTATTATAACCAATATTATCATGCAAAAGTTAAAAATTCATAGTAAACAAAGAAACTTACCTGCGATTATGTAAGGGAAGAAGGCGATTTTGACTCTAGAGCTGTAGAAGTCATGGCCTGCCTCTTTAAGAGCCTCCAGGTTCTGTCCAATGTTGTTTTATCCATGGAAGCGATGGAAATTAAATACCAAATTATAAACCCTCAACAATGGTGAATAGACATCACAATTTCCTCAACGAGTATCAATGGTGGCCTAATAAATTCCCAAAATGCCTCTAGTCGACCCAATTCACAACTACTTGCTCGTCACAACCCACCAAACCCTCAACAATTGTGAATATCCATCACAATTTCTTCAATGGGTATCAATGGTGGCATAATAAATGACAAAAAAATCCACCCAAATCACACTACTTTCCCCTCATAACCCACCAAACCCTCCTCGCCTCCATCCAACGCAAAATATTTGGTGCCAACGGTCTGCTTGGAACGGTTATTTGGCGCCAACAGGTTGGTTGAGTAGTCACCTACGAAATTGGAGGATGAAATCTACATGGGTTCAGGAAAATCGTCTATGAATGTTGTCAAACAGAGGTGGGTCGAGAGCTGGAGGGTCGTAAGCTGCATTTGCAAATAGTTATTTGTTTTAGAAATTATATTTTCAAATATATGTTTTATTTTTATTATTATTATATATATTTGGTTTAATAATTATTATAAAACTTTTTTAGTTTTATAAAATAGGATTAATATAAAATAGGATTAATATAAAATATAATTAATTTGTGTTTTATATAAATATAATATTTATTTTAATGTTAGTTTTGTTATAGTAGTATATATAATAAACTTGGATCAAGGACATTGGAGAAGAGTTGTGCACATCATCAATCAAGTGGGTGGTGATGTCATATCCAAAATTTACTTGGCCACCAATGCATAAAGAAGGTTTACCTTGATAGTGATAAGGAGAGGCCATCACTGCATTATACATATCATATTCTGCGAGTTTAGGCAAGTAAGAGGAGGAATCAAAATATTCACCTAAAACTCCAAGATGGGGCCTCTACCTTTACTGCATATGGATCCGAGACTGGTTCTAGGTCAGCACCCCAATTTATAATTGAGTCTTCAATTGGTTTAAATATTATTCTCGGTGCTTCCATCAGTTGAATTAATGGTTCGACTACTACAACGTTTAAAGGATCTGAGCCCGGTGAACCTATGTCGACTGGTGGTATTTCAACGGTCACAAATCATGATATATATATCGAAGTTAGAAAATCACCTCAGTATGGGACTAGGGACTCTTACATTGAACGATCAACAACTAGCTATGCTAATTCTGGGTATCGATATGGTACTGGTTCTACCTAATTCGTAATTATAGGAACCTAATTTTCCTTTGGTGCTTAACGGTTTGCTTCAATGGTGCAATAGGGATAAATATGGTCAAGAGAAATTTCATGTAATTTCTTTGTTGGATCTATGAAGCTCGAGGTACATGGAACCTGTTGAGGCCTGGAAAATCGCAGGTGGCAACAGTAAGGGATTCTCCCCAATCAGCGTTCCCAACTAGCCCGCTGACTGTTTGGTATAGGGAATCCGTCCGGTTTACGGTCCGGCTACCGTAGGTCAAGAAACAAAATTAAAGGGTTTACCGGTTGCGGCCCGGTCCACCGAGTTTTTGTATTTTGACTTAAAGAAATGATATGCAAGTGCCTAACTAAATGCAGGGTGGTCAAAATGCAGGGAGCGCTCACAAAGTGATGCGCAGGTTCTTACCTCTCGTCTTACTCACAAGCATTCAACCGGATACAAAAGAAAAGGCTAACTATCTACACTATCCCTAGGGAGCATGGTTGTCATTTTGGCTGAGAAATACATTATCACGTACAGTAAGAAAAATCACAGATAGCTGATACTTCTCCTAAAGCACATGAACGCTTACAAATATTCAAATAACCAGATAGCCGATCATTCTATAACAACATTTATTGCTCTTAGTGAAAATATATCCCAAAAAAAACTACTGAAGAACATTTAACGAGAACATAGGTTCAAAACATCGAATATTCTTACAGCAAATGAAATACAGCTGAAAATGAAATAGTTCCTCTTCAACATTATTCATCGAATTGCATTGGTACATTCCACTTCTTTACTCTTTCCAGTAGACAAAATTGTAGTTCACTTAGCAAAACAAAGTAGTTCCTCTTACAAGCCAACAATTACAAAATTTTCTAAGGGAAAAAGCCCTTTCCCAGTCCTACTTCTCTATATTTAACTAGAACTGCTCCCCCCTGAGCTGCCCTCCAGCGTGTGGCTTTTCAGCATCCTTGACGATTCATCTTCTCTCTGACTGTTGCGTTTTCCCAATCATTTCATAGGCGTTTATTTTCTGCACAGTAACTGATGGATCTGCCTCGTCGGTGGCCCTGTCGTTTGTTTGTTTTGTCCTTTTCCTCGCTCCCGATTGCTTCAGCAATCTATGGGAGTCCACCTGCAAACAACTTTGGTGCATTATCCATTTCACTGAAAACTTAAACACTCAAAGTTTCCAACCCAAATGATAGATCCAAAAGGGGCCGGCCTGGTTTGTCCAGGCGAGTACTTACTTAGGCTTAAGGCGGCAAACTGTAAATCGGTGGTCGGCCAACTTCTGCATTGGGCGGGACAAGACCTCAAGGGCCGCAACGGCGGAGGAGCACAAAACCGACTGATCGAGGACACAGGCGAACAAAGGAGGAGATCGGGCATCGGGAAAAGAGCGCTTCAGGAACCAGGAAGGGTGTCACAGCCGCAACGGCGGACGGCACTAAGGTCGGAGACAGGCGACGGGCTGAAAGAAAAATTTCGGGCGGGGAGGACAAGGTCGGACATCGGATGAAACTTGAAACGGAGGCCAAATTCCTTTCTCCGGCCGCAATGGCGGGCGAATAGTAACTTTTGAGCAAGCGATCTCAACCTTCAAAATGAATCGGGCGTCGGCGAGAACTGGACTTCGGATGAAAGACCGCTCGGGGAGCCGTAACGGCGGATGAGCTAGAAAATCATGGCTTCCGATCTAACAGCAAAAGGCCCGATCATAAGGAAGAATAACGATAAAAACAGTACTAAGGATCAATTACAGCTAAAAACGCTTTTCCTTTACTAAGGCAATGTTTTATTCTTCTATGACTGGTAAACCGGACAACACGACTCAAAACGCACTGCGCATGGCGCACAAAATAGCGGGTGCTTAGCTTCAAAATAAAACGAACAGAAAGCATGCTCGAGGGGTTCAGGCAATTACCGATCAAACCACAAAAGATGAGGAGGGGCCCAGGAAATTTAAGTAAAACTAAATTCAGGGAGAAACGTTGCAGTATCAACAAATGGCGATTACCTGGGGAACCTAGATCTCTGGGTGACTATTGTCTTTGAGTAGCAGACTATTCTGCTGTGAATGCATCCATCGAATTCTTTCAGCTATACAGATTTCTCATATCACCCAAGTGCGTACCTTAACCATTGATGCCAGTCCTTTGGGGAAAACGAAAACCGAGACCCTCAAGTCCAAATAAATATGCCGGGGCCAGAGTATGATTTTCATTATTACCTCTATTTTCAGGTAGCTAGCAATGTGGACACCACAAGATTGCAGCATATAGTAAACAACAGTATCCGCTTGTTCCTCATTTCCATGCCACTTTAGCATTTTGGTGCTATTGGACTTTTGTCCTTTCATTTGATTCTTTCTGTGCGCCTCTTCTTACTGAATTTTTTAATTCAGGATCCTCTATCCTATAGTGCCCTTTTGTGTGAGTGGTGTACTTTAAGTCTCAGCTCACGAACGGAGAGGATCTTTTGGCAATTTAGCATTTATGCTTTTATAGAAGTTTGACTCTTTATCTTCCTTTTGGCATTTGTTTCCAGGCATGGGATCATTTATATTTAATATGTTGTTCACCTTGCTTTCTCTTATGGGTCCTTTACTGTCGCTCCTTAGAACATTTGAAATGTGACGTGGATGGAGCCCCGACATAGTACTCCAGACTCTCTGAATCTGGTTTAATTCACAGGGTTTAAGCAGGACTTCAATGCACACCATATTTTTATTCGAGAGAACTGTTAGGCTGGAAGAATTCATTAAGCAATACACAGGCTGACACTCAATACATTGGCTATTCTCCAAAAGACCTTAATATCCTCCAGGAAACCACAAGTTTGTTCCCTTATGAAAATCAAGACTAAAATTAAAATGAAAGAAAACGTGACTCGAAACCAATACACAACTTATTTATGTACACATCAGAAAGCTCAAAATGATTTAAGAAAAATAAGGTTTGAGAACCAAACCATTAACTGGCAGGTTCTCCTCCCATCCCTGTAAATCCTGTAACATATAGGTAGCAGGGCCAAGTTTAGCGGTGATTTCAAACGGACCTACCCATAACTGTTGGAACTTAGTGTGCTTCCCTTTCTCATCATGGGGATGATCCCATTTTAGGACAAGGTCCCCTACTTCCAAGTCCTTCTTCCCGGCTTTGTGCTTGTCAAAACATCTTTTCACTACCTCCTGCTGCTGTTGGAAACATTCTCTAGCTTTGGATCTGGCCTCTTCTGCTTTCAGAATATTGTATATTCTTACTTGGAGAACTTCATCATCCGACCCCCTGGATTCTTGAGCTAGTATGGAAGACGGGAGCAGGATGTTGGGGGGAAGGATGCCTTCCTTTCCGTACACAAGGGTAAAGGGTGACACTCCTATGGCAGACTTAGGGGTCACTCTATCAGACCACAGGGCATTGGGTAAGGCTGAGTGCCAACTTCGCTGGTTTTCTATGACGGTCTTCTTCAGGATTCTAATGAGGTTTTATTGGAGGATTCAGCCAGGCCATTCCCTTGCGGATAATAGTTAACAGAATAGTGTAATTTTATCCCTTTCTCATGAGAAAATGCAGTAATCTTAATGGATGAAAAGTATTTAGCATTATCAAAAACTAACGAACTTGGAACCCCAAACCTGGTCATGATATGGTCTTGTAGAAAATTGATGACTTCGTCTTCATTTATCTTGCGCAATGGAATAGCTTCGACCCAGCGGGTGAAATAATCAGTTGCCATAAGAATATACTTGTGTAGCAGGGAGGAATTTGGCTTTATTTCTCCAATGACATCTATTCCCCATTGCTCGAAAGGCTCAGTGATCATTACAGGCTTTAGAGGTGTTGCTGCTCTGGGTAGTCTTCCACCACATCTTTGGCAAGTATCACATTTTTTGACGTGCGCATGTGCATCCCTGAAGAGTGTTGGCCAATAGTAACCGGCCCTAAGGATTTTGTGGGCAGTAGTGTCTCCTGAATAATGTCCACCGGCCGGACCATCGTGTAATTCAGACATTACTTTCTCAGCGTCTTCTCTTTCCAGACATCTTAGAAGGACTCCATCATAGTTTTTTCTGAATAACATGACTTCTACGAGTTGGTAGGAAGCTGACTTTAGACGCAAAGTTCTTCTTTGTTTGGAACTCCAATTTTCAGGCAATACCCCTGACTGAAGGTAATGTACAAGGTCTCTATACCAAGATTCAGGAGCAGTGAATAAAGGACAAACATCCATTACATGCAATTCAGCTTCATTATCCCATGCCTGTTCTTCACTATTACTGCTTCCAGTCATCAGCTTGCATAGCCCCTGACCTTTCACTATAGTGGCTGGTTTGAATTCCAAATCGTATTCTTGAAGGGCTATTACCCAGTTGCCCCTTCTTTCTCCCAATTCCTTTTGAATGAGAAGGGATCTTACGGCTGGGTAAGGGACTATTACCTTGGTTCGATTTTTTAGTATATAAGGTCTGAATTGCTTGACTACCTTAAATACTGCGTATGCTTGTTTGTCAATGGCTGGGTAGTTTAATTCAGCCCCCTGTAGCCCAGTGCTCATGAAATAAATTGGGAATTCATCACCCCTATCTCCCTTTTGCATAAGTACGGCTGCCAATGAATCATCGGATGCAAAAGTATACATAATAAAGTCTTTGTCAAAGTCTGGACTTTTAAGAGAGGGCGCATGTGCAACAGCGGTCTTGATTTTACTGAAAGCATTCTTTTCGGTCTCAGTCCACTTAAACTGTGCGTTTTGCTTGACCATCTACTGCAATGGTTTGACAGTCTGGGCAAAATCAGGCACGAATCTTCTTACAAATTTTATTGTTCCCATGAAGGATTGCATTCCCTTCTTATTATGAGGCATGGGAATTTATTCAATGTCCTTAATCCTTTCTGGGTCTATAGAGATACCTTTCTTTGAAACTATATGCCCCAGTAACTTGCCTTCTGTGACAGCGAACACGCATTTTTTAGGATTGAGGGAAATGCCATACTTCCGACAACACTCGAAAATTTGCTTTAGGTGGAACGCGTGCTCCCCTCTTTTCTTGGAAAATATTGTGATATCATCAAGGTAAACCACCACACTTCGTCCTATCAGTCCTCGAAAAGCTATGTCCATAGCTCTCTGAAAATTCACCCCCGCATTAATCAGCCCAAAAGGCATTTTTCTGTAGGCGAAATTTCCCCATTTAGTTCTGAAAGTAGTCTTTAATCTATCTTCCTCGGCTACTAGCACTTGGTTGTAACCAGAGAAACCGTCCAACAACGAAAACATTTCAGAACCAGAAACCATCTGAAGCAATTGCTCCATGGGAGGTACCGGCTAGTTGTCTTTGTTTGAGGCGCGATTTAGATTTCTGAAGTCCACGCACAGCCTGATCTCTCCTGACTTTTTTCTGACAGGTACCAGGTTTGACACCCATTCAGAATGCCTGACTTTAAAGATAATCCGAGCGTCCAGCAGTTTCTTCACCTCACTTTGAATTAGTGGTTCCAGCTTTGGGTGCATCTTCCTCAATGGCTGCTGATATGGTTTGACGCCTGCTTTTATAGGAATGATATGTTTGATGATATTAGTGTCATAAGTTTTTAAATCTACATACGTCCATGCAAAGACATCTTTGTACTGTTTAAACAAACTGAGGAACTTGTCTCTTTCTGCTGGTAAACAATATTTGCCGAGGTTCACAAACTTGGGCTCCGTTTCAGTCCCTAAGTTTATTAGCTCGAACTGTAGAGTGGAGTTGTGCGTCTTCACATTAGCGGGTCTTCTAAATTTCTCGTTCAAGTCAAACATTTTTTATAGCTTCCTGACCCCTTTGGGAATGAAATTGTCATATTTCATTTCATCCTGATGTTCCTCATCATCGATAATGGCTCCTTTAAAGACTTCATCGTTTGTCAAGCATTCAATTATCTGTTGATCATCGTCAAATACTCGCAGGTTGGTGATCATGTCCGGTATTGAAGGCCTGAAAAGCAATTCGATAGAGCATTTGTTATTAGTGGGAACCAACCTGGCAGCTGACGTAGCTAAAAGATCAGCGGCTGCATTTTTTATCCTTGGAATTGAAATAATGTTAAATGCATGAAAACATTTAAGCAATTCCCATACCTCGTTTTGGTAAGCTTTCAAATGAGGGGAGATACAGTGTATTTGATTTTTTATCTGCTTTACAACTATTTCTGAGTCCCCAAAAACTTTTAAATTACAAACCTGTAGCTCAATCGCTTTCTTGAGTCCCTGTAGTAATGCTTCATACTCAGCTGTATTGTTAGTACACTCAAATTCTAACCTACAGGACAAGAAGTATTTATTTTTTTGTGGATCAATAAGGACGCAGCCAGCCCCTGACCCTTCTAATGTTTTTGAGCCGTCAAAATATAAAGTCCAAAAAACATTATCTACTGGAAATGAATCTACTCCTACAGCTAAATCTACTATTTTACAGTCAAGCTCATCAGCCTGAGAAAAACGAAGGAGATCAGGCTGGGTGTTAGGTGTGCTGCTAACCTCTTCCACTTGATAATTCCCTGGTTCTAGTTCAAGAAAGTAATTTCCCAATACAGATTCAACTGGTACATTCTTCCCATCCAATTGAGTAACATTGTACTTCATATGAGGTTCTCTCAAAACCTTGATCTGATTAGGACTCCCTTTGTATGGTAACCAAAGATGTGACCAATCTGAAGCAAAATACCCATTTAACTTAGCTGACCAATCCCTACTCAAGACCAGGCTGTAAGCATCTGGTATGTCAGCCACTATGATGTTAATAACTTGGCATACTCTGCTATCAGATGCTAGGCGAATTAGGACGTCCTCCATTTCACCAATCACCTTGACGTCTGTCCTATCCAATTGCCCCACCCTCCACGTGGATGGCTTAGGCTGCCCATTTATTTTCTTACATACTGATATGGGCATGACATTAATTGACGCCCCTGAATCCGCTAGACAATTGTGCACGTTATGATTAAAAATTTCAAACGTCAAGAGGAAAGGTGGGTGTTTGGTTTTAGACTTACCTCCAGTACTAGCTTCCCCGATTTCTTCTTCCTCCCGAGGCTGATTGTCTGTGGGCAACTTCTCTTCTGATGTTTCCAGCGCTTTCAACAATTTTTCTTTCTACTGAGGCACTTTGCACATTTCAAACAGCGGGACATTTGCCTTTATCATCTTTAAATCTTCAACAACGTCATATTCGATTAGTTGTCTAATGGACTGAGATTTATCAGCGTTCACATTTTCTTCATTTGGCCTGGGCGGCGTCCTGTTTTGCTTCGGATTCTGGCTGGTAATGGTAAATTCCGGAATCTGATCAGCCAATGATTTGTCTTGAAATTTCTTTTTTATATTTCTTTGCAGCCTTCGAATCTTTGGGAGCAGAAGACTGTCATCACTAACATCCCCTTTGCTCCTAGCTGTGACGTTAGCCTCCCTGATATCTTTGCGTCCCTGTGTATTTTCTTCTTCTACGTCGATTACGGAGACAGAACTCCATAATGCCATAGTCTCTTCCTCCTGATCTTTCGTAGAAGTGGATGCGGCATTTTCTTTCCTTTCATCATCATCTTCTTCTGTCAATCTCGAATCCAACATCTGATTCATGACCAATGTCATAGAATTTATCCATTGCGGACAGTTTTTTTCGGAATGAGGCTGTTGATGAAAAGTACAGAAATTTTCCATCCCTATTTCTGTCAGATTCATAGATGCCATTTTCTGAGGAGGAGTTTGGATCTGGTTGCTATCTTCTCTTTTCTTATAGTACGGCCTGAAAAACTTTTGTGTTTCTTTTTCCTTTTCTAAGTCTATGATCTTATTGGACAGCTTTTGCATCATTTTAGCCATACTTTCATAGTCTGGTGTCTTTTCTTCTTTCGGCTTGGTGAATAGTAAGGTTTTTCTTCCCGCACCTCTCTCTCCTGATTGCTCCGGATAGTCCTCTACACTTTCTCTCTCCGCTTCCACCACTTCTGCCTCTTCATAGGTCTCTGTCAATGTAGGCTTGGCTCTGCCTTTTGCAAACATGGCTAAATCTGGACCCAACGCTGAAGTAAAGTATTCGATCAGTACTTTGTCTGAAGGCTTATCTGTTTCGGAGAAGTTTTTTAGATATGCTGCAAACCTTTGTGTGAAGCTGTGCACTTTTTCTTTTTTCTCTTTCTTCAATGCACACAGTCCTTTCATGAGGGAAGCGTGAGTCTTTTGGACGGCATACTTACTTCTGAACATTCTATTGAAAGTATCCCAGTCTGGGATAGAATTGGCGGGCAATCCGAAATACCACGAAGCCGCAGCTCCTTTGAGGGTATGTGGGAAAAGTCTACAAACCACATCTTCATGTTCCCCTGCCCTTAATCCTTCTATAGCCAAATAAAAACTCTGCAAGTGGTCGTCTACCAATATCTTTTCATTGGGATCAAACTTAGGCAATAACTTTTCGAAGGCTTGAGGTAGGTCGTGGAGAGGTGGGGTCAGATTTAGAGGTGATCTGGCTTTCCATGCAGGCGGTGGAGGATTAGGTGGGGGTTTATTGGCGTTAACACCTGCCATGAGTCGGGGTGGAGAATGCGAAGGTGAAACAACAGGGGTGGGAGGATGTGAACCAACAGGGGTGTGAACAGGAGAGCTGTAAGGAGTGTCTGGGCCTATTTGGTTCAAAGGCAATTCAATCTCTTGTAAGGCAGTCTCCACAAGCTCTTGCCAGTCTCCCACCAACACCGAATCTTCTATTATAGGACGGTCTTTCTTCTTGTACTCTCTTCTAGGAAACTCAGGGATAATTGGCAACCCTCCGATCTTCTTTACATACGCACGGGTATGTCTTCTTAGATCATTTACAATTTCATTGCGAACAAGATATAGATGTTCTCTGTTTTCTTCTTCTGGAATTGGATTTCGTGGTCCACTACTTTCAGAACTGTAACCAGCGGAATTTTCTCTGTAAAACGGGTTTCCTCGGCCAGCCATGCACTGGCGGCCCTCCTTCTAGTGCCAAAAACTGTTGAGGCCTGGAAAATCGCAGGCGGCAACAGTAAGGGATTCTCCCCAATCAGCGTTCCCAACTAGCCCGCTGATTGTTTGGTATAGGGAATCCGTCCGGTTTACGGTCCGGCTACCGTAGGTCAAGAAACAAAATTAAAGGGTTTACCGGTTGCGTCCCGGTCCACCGAGTTTTTGTATTTTGACTTAAAGAAATGATATGCAAGTGCCTAACTAATGCAGGGTGGTCAAAATGCAGGGAGCGCTCACAAAGTGATGCGCAGGTTCTTACCTCTCGTCTTACTCACAAGCATTCAACCGGATACAAAAGAAAAGGATAACTATCTACACTATCCCTAGGGAGCATGGTTGTCATTTTGGCTGAGCAATACATTATCACGTACAGTAAGAAAAATCACAGATAGCTGATACTTCTCCTAAAGCACATGAACGCTTACAAATATTCAAATAACCAGATAGCCGATCATTCTATAACAACATTTATTGCTCTTAGTGAAAATATATCCCAAAAAAAACTACTAAAGAACATTTAACAAGAACGTAGGTTCAAAACATCGAATATTCTTACAGCAAATGAAATACAGCTGAAAACGAAATAGTTCCTCTTCAACATTATTCATCGAATTGCATTGGTACATTCCACTTCTTTACTCTTTCCAGCAGACAAAATTGCAGTTCACTTAGCAAAACGAAGTAGTTCCTCTTACAAGCCAACAATTACAAAATTTTCTAAGGGAAAAAGCCCTTTCCCAGTCCTACTTCTCTATATTTAACTAGAACTGCTCCCCCCTGAGCTGCCCTCCAGCGTGTGGCTTTTCAGCATCCTTGACGATTCATCTTCTCTCTGACTGTTGCGTTTTCCCAATCATTTCATAGGCGTTTATCTTCTGCACAGTAACTGATGGATCTGCCTCGTCGGTGGCTCTGTCGTTTGTTTGTTTTGTCCTTTTCCTCGCTCCCGATTACTTCAGCGATCTATGGGTGTCCGCCTGCAAACAACTTTGGTGCATTATCCATTTCACTGAAAACTTAAACACTCAAAGTTTCCAACCCAAATGATAGATCCAAAAGGGGCCGGCCTGGTTTGTCCGGGCGAGTACTTACTTAGGCTTAAGGCGGCAAACTGTAAATCGACGGTCGGCCAACTTCTGCATTGGGCAGGACAAGACCTCAAGGGCCGCAACGGCGGAGGAGCACAAGAACCGGCTGATCGAGGACACGGGCGAACAAAGGAGGAGATCGGGCGTCGGGAAAAGAGCGCTTCGAGAACCAGGAAGGGTGTCACAGCCGCAACGGCGGACGGCACTAAGGTCGGAGACAGGCGACAGGCTGAAAGAAAGAGTTCGGGCGGGGAGGACAAGGTCGGACGTCGGATGAAACTTGAAACGGAGGCCAACTTCCTTTCTCCGGCCGCAATGGCGGGCGAATAGTAACTTTTTAGCAAGCGATCTCAACCTTCAAAATGAATCGGGCGTCGGCGAGAACTGGACTTCGGATGAAAGACCGCTCGGGGAGCCGTAACGGTGGATGAGCTAGAACATCATGGCTTCCGATCTAACAGCAAAAGGCCCGATCATAAGGAAGAATAACGATAAAAACAGTACTAAGGATCAATTACAGCTAAAAACGCTTTTCCTTTACTAAGGCAAGGTTTTATTCTTCTATGACTGGTAAACCGGATAACACGACTCAAAACGCACTGCGCATGGCACACAAAATAGCGGGCGCTTAGCTTCAAAATAAAACGAACAGAAAGCATACTCGAGGGGTTCAGGAAATTACCGATCAAACCACAAAAGATGAGGAGGGGCCCAGGAAGTTTAAGTAAAACTAAATTCGGGGAGAAACGTTGTGGTAGCAACAGAACCATTACAGAAAAAGGGTTTTCCAACATATATATCATCTGGGATTTGTGATCCCAATATTATATCTGACAAGCAATATGAACTAAAGCACATCGTCTACAATAATCCAAAAAACCATGACACTATCCCCACCTGCGAAAAACACTAGATATTCCTAACCCCACAAATTCCATTTTGGATTCAGAATCGTTAACCTACACATGGTCGAAGATCAAAGGTACACAATTTACAAAATTTATTAAATTGTAACTCTTCATTGTCACATTTGCAAATTTTCAATATTGTAGGAGTGACACGATTGAAAATGACTAACATAAATGATTAATTCATATTCTTGTAGCTAGTCATTTTTTATGTCGTGCCTAAATTGGTCGTTTATGTTAGTCGTTTTTAACTCTGTCACTTATTATATAGTCATATTTGTTAACCCATGACTAAATTAGTCATTAAATTTAGTCATGTATAGTTGGGTCACTCAAAATTGCTCATATTTAGAAGTAAATCACTTCCAAAAACTATGGTGACCAGATTGTTTAGTAATGTAGTCACTAATTCCTCATTTTGTACTAGTGTATTTTGGCAATTCTAGGCACATCAACCCAAGAAAGTTCAGATGAAATTAGGAGGAGGAGATTGGAGAATTCGAGTAATGGTCATCATTTCCATCATATTTAAGTTTTTAAACCATCCCATGTCATGGAGGCATGCAAACCTCCTGTCCTTGTTGAATTTCAGTGCAATCAGAAACAATTTGAAACATTTTCAACATCGACCCCATCCACCGGTTAATGTTTCCCAATATGTCTACTCGATGCAGAACTATGTACTTTATGGTGTTCAATATTTTAAATTTTTTTCCACATGCATGTCAACACATCTAGTGCAAGGGAGATAATGTTTATAAATAGGTACTTGATAAATTGCACAAGCTAGCACTGATTATAGAAGAAACTTTCACATGGAACTATAAAATTACTTCCAATGTACTCTTAGGATTTCATTGGCAAATGACGATGTGCTTTAGATGCATTAACTTCTGAAAAATAATTATCCATCCCTGATGTAAGGAAGATGTTCTTGAATCTAATAGTCATTGTCAGAAATTGAGACCTTAAAACAATAAAACAATCAATTCTCAATGAATTTTTACTAGTAGAATTCTTTTGGCACACCTTGGATGCTAGAAGATAATGAGGTGGAGAGGGAAGGTAGAGAAGTTTTTTCTAATGTCACCTTACAAAATGTTTTAAGCCTATATGAAATTGGAAGAGCATACATTATCCTCCATGTTTTGACCTCCTTACATGGGATATGTATGTTTTGTTTGTAGGAAGTCCAAATATTTTACTTTATGTTATGAGTGGTATTGTCTTCTATTAATTGATTTAGAGATAACCTTTTTGTTTAAATAATTTTGATGTGAAAATATCGATGGATACATTTTTATATCCTATATTTACAAGTATAAAGTGTTGCACATTAATAAAATTGGGTCCAAGTTAAAGCCTTTTTTTTCCAAATTCACTGTTAGGGTTATTAAAATAAAGGTGGCGGAGAAGGTCCTTCTAAGGATAACCAAGGGTTCCTATATGGGAACATTTCCTGGAAGGGTCTTCCTTTAGAAATTTTATTGTTTACTTCTGTTATATTATTCAAAACTTCATGGTGATTATTTGCTTCGTATGATCTAGAAGGCTTGGGAGGCCATTAAATTTGTTTAACCTAGAAGGATACCACCTTTAGAACTAGCCTTTCATTCAATTCGAATTATACCTCTAACAGATGAAGTGAACCCCTACACCATGGTTTATTAATCTATTCCATTGGTTTACGTAAAATTTTTGGATAGGGATAATGAGTGTTAATCCATTACGAAATCCCAACTATTTGACCCAAATACATTGCTTCACCCCAAATATTTGACCCAAATGCATTGCTTCATTACTAAAACTCAATCATCACGTTACACAAGTATAAGACTAACAAAAGCTAAGCAATATTTCTAAGAAGTTTTTTTTGTAGAGGGATCTTCCTCTATACAAATGCCTAAACATTCTAAGTTTCCCTCGTTAAGATGTGCCTAAGTATTTTTCAAAGCTATCGAAGGCCCCCTAGGACTAATGATCTTATCTAAATATCCTTTTAAGGAAAGTAAATTTCAAGAATATTTCTAAGAATATTTTGTTTATAAAGGCATCCTCTTTTATCAAAAGACCTTGACCTTCTAAACCTAGTGAAAGAAAAGATGTACAGATTATAGAAGACATAGGAGTCCCTTCAAAATCCTACAATGTCTTAACTACAAAAAAAAAACTTATTAAAACCTTTTTGATATCAAAACCCTTTAAGAAAGTTTATCTTTCCTTTGATTGTCCTTTCAAAACTCCACACCTACTAAGTTTAACTTTGAAGTGGTCGTAGTATATTAAATTTAGTCTACCACAACATAGATGGTCCAACATGAACATTATTTGTATTTTTCTCAACCAATGACACTTTTTTGTTTTCCTTTCATGGTATGGAAAATTTAATTCCCCAAACTAGAAGCAAGGAAGCCACATTATCTTCTGACCGGTATTATCTTTGAAGAAGTCACCTTTAGCAAGAAAGCACGACTCGCCTTATAATTTCATGGCCACTAACACTAGAATCTTAATCAAACAAGATGTTGTTGACATTTGGTATATTATAAATTTCATGTTTATCTTGACTTGTTAAGGGATAGATTTTCAAGGATTAGAATAGAAGTTGTCATTTTTAGTAGTCAAAATTTCAACTAGTTGGAAACCATAGCCTTGGAATTATATGGATTTCCAAATTTGAAATGCTTCAAGCATTATATGGCTTAAGGTTACACATGTTTTGTGCTACAGGTATTAGGGGTGGTGTGTATTATAGGAAACACATGTTAAGGATGCTAGAGTCTATAAGGATCATGCATTATGGGGTAGGGTTTGATGGTGACAATAATTGTGGATTAAATACATTTCATGATTTAGATGTGAGGGCTTATAGGTAGTAGGGATTATATAGGAAAGGAATATGGGTGTTATATGGATTATGTTAATGGTTATAAGGTTTAAAGGTTATATATTGTAGTTCATTCACAATTATCATTTTGAAACGAAATGTCGATATTCCAAATCGCAATGATGAAGTGAATTCCATTGGACTGCTTCTCCATTTCGTCGAGGACAAATTCTATGATTTAGAACAACGGTCTGGTTTGTAATGAGGTGACATTGTTGTTGTGTGATAGGAAATGTGGCGATGAAATTTTATGCCAACACTAAACTGTAGGGTTTATTTCCATCTTGTGGAGGGAAAATTTCACCTCCTCTGCATCTGATTCAGACCTATAGTCTGGTTTGTAATGTGGTTTCATTGTTGTTTTGTGACGGGGAATGTGGAGATGAATTGATTTTCCAACACTGATCGATAGGGTTTGGTGGAGGGATCTGTGGTCTGGTTTGTAATGTGGCGTCATTGTTGGTGGGCATGTGGACTTTAATTTGGACTTAATCGGTGTTAAACGGTGCCACAGGGGTTTCAATTGTGCAAACACAATTAGGAGCAAGAGAATGGGGATTTGATTGGACATTAAGGAGTAGTATCTATATTAGGAGTGACAATGTCTTCGGTATTTGGTCGCCATGCCTTTGAATTCTTCCTGCAAATAAGTATTTTCACTAAATAAGACAGTAAATCGGTCTTGGGTCTTTAATGCTTATGGTATTATGGTATTAGGGGTCTTTAATGCTAGGGATATTAGGGTATTAGGTGTTATCTATTGGGAATTTAGTAATCATTTTTTCATACATCATAGTGACAATAGGATCTTGCCCCTCCCCAAAACCATCTTTGCTATGGGTAAATAGTTGTTCATTGGAAGAGAGACTGGGACCATCCTTTGTGTTTCCATTATCAACCAATAAACTCACAAATACATCCCAAAATATTTCAATCAACTAAAACCCAATGCGATTAACATTAGGGACATCACAGTTATGAGAAGATAGGACAATCTCTTCAAGCTTTTTCCCATTAAAAATATCACTTGCAACAAAATGGTACTTTGCATGACTGTTTTCCAATATTTGAAGTGGATACTTCTACCACCTTACAAGGATTGCCCTTAATAAGGATGTATCCATTTTTATGAATGGTACTCACCTACCAGTAATAGGGTTTATAAGCTCCTGACAAAATGAGTGTCCTTTTACTCTACTATCTAGAGTTTATTTATAATCAATGGTAGATCATGATACATCCACTCAATATTCAAAGACTCAAAGATTACAAATCGCACACTATTAAAAGTCTAATATTTATGGTGATGATATATAGCCGATCTATAACACCCTTGTCCAAATATTATTCCACCTTCTCAATGAATATGTCCCCCTCTGTTAGATCCAAATTTTTCACTACCCTATAGCCTACATTCTCAAATGGAATTCATTATTTCTTATCTTCATTTAAAGTAGGCACACACATAAACCTTCTTTGGTCTGGGTAAATAGTTATTTTTTCATTGGAAGGGATCCTGGGAGCATCCTTTGTGTTTCCATTATCACTCAACAGACTCACAAATCCATCCCCATATATGTCAATCAACTGAAAAACAGTGTGATTAATATGAGGGATATCATTGTTACGAGAAGAAGGGATTATATGATAACATTGCAACAATTTTATTTTTGTCCCTTGTATGAATAAACTCCATATGGACACTAATTGCATCACGATGTACTCTTTTTTATGAGTTACACAAAACTATAGTAGATATACTGGAACCTTCCAATGTGGCTCATGACCTGCAACTCCAACATATGTGATTATATATAGGCTTCCACCCTTGTGACGATGTTGATGCCTATGAATAAGAAGCCTCTACAAAGAATCCTAGGCTTCATATAATAATGGAAATGCTCAAAAGGGATTGTGTTAGGTGCATCTACATCAAACATGTGTGTATTACATTGTTTTGTTCACCTAACAACTATATTAATTATATTATTTTGTGAGGTTATCCCAAAAGCGTTTTCACATAGATAGGATAACACTTGGACTCCTAGTCCCTTTCTAATTCTTGATGGATGCATGGATGAATTGATTTGATTGGATCCTTGACCATTGATAGAGCACTGTTACAATGTAGTTTTCTAGGGATTTGTTATTAGACATGATGACTAACATGTTGGGAGCACACAATGGTGGAGTTGATTGCTTGATTAGGATATGCACCTACCTAGGATATGAAGTGTTCTATGCTGTCCAAAATTTCTATACTTGAATATTTGTGTTTTAGAGTATGTTGTGATGATGATTGAACATTTTCTTGTGGTACTTACATATGTTGATTTAACATAAGAATTAACGTATTTTATTTAGTGGTTTAATAAGTAAATAGAATCTAGGAAAGAAATATTGGTGACTGTAAAAAATATGTACATTATAATTTTTTTAATATTTGAGATATGTTGGGAATCGTGTCCTTAAGGCTGGAAACATAATTTCCCCCAAATTAATTTATTAGTTATTTATTTTCTTGGACTGTCCTATGTATTTTGTTGCACATAACTGAAATATATACTGATGTAATTTATATTTTGTGAAAAAGGAAGATACATGGTCAAATTAAGAAAGATTTTGTCCAAGACATTAATAATTGGAGGTGTGTCAAGCCCAAATTTGCAAGCCCATTTTCATACAAGAAAAGAGAGAGAACACAAAAAACAAGGGTGTATATTGGTGTCAATTTACAAGCAGAGAGGTCATAAAATAGGTTGGGAAACATTGGAAAATAATTTAATAAACAAGTTAGGGGTATAAATATCTAGTACATGCATCAAAAAATGCACCAAATGAGAATATTTTCCCAGCATTAGCTCTTAATAAAAAGGAATGAACATTAATGCAAGTTGTTGAAATTCAAATTGAAGAATCCCATTTGATGTTGTTTATCAGTTCACTGCCTAGCATACACAATTATTGGGATGGAAATATAGATATTGGGTTCCTTACACTATTTCAACAAAATGTTAAGGGATATAATAATAACGATATGTAGCATAGCATTAGAGAATCACATTGGCTTAGGAATATCCCTATGTCTAATACTTAGCCTATCCAATTTTAAACATGGTATTATCATGGCTATGTAGGTAGGAGGTATGAAGCTAACTATGGATTGAGCTCAACCTTATGACACTTACAAAATCATATCACTTAAGCATCACAAAGTGGGATAGTTTTGAGCAAATTACCACTTTAGGGTTGGTTATGCAAAATATCCTTCACATGGAATTATAGAATTAGTTGCAATTTGATATTTTCGATCCTTGTTTGGCCAAATTACATTGAAGATGATGCACAAACCTATAAATATGATGCATCATATTCAGATGTTATTTAGAGGTGAAATAACCTCTAAAGACGATGTTCATTTATTTCTTGAATTATGTTCATGTGGTTTCCTAAATATGTGTTGTCACAACTTGCATTATTACACTCACTAATTGTTTATCTCACTTGGCGTAATGTTAATATAGGATGTACAACCAAATAGGTACTTACCATATCTATCCCCATCGAGCGAGGGAAGTTCAGGTAGAATAGAGGGAAGTGGGGCATCTAATATGTCTAACGAGCGGAGAGCCACTAGTGATGAAAATATTAGAAGAAAATTCAATAGATGATTCAAATATTTTCTTACTAAATGGGGGTTATGTTCTTATGGTGATGATACCATAGGAGACATCGGGGATTCCTTGAGGTACAAAAATCTAGTGAAATGATGGGTACTGAGGGATATTCCTCAAATCAACACTGATTTTTGTGTCGATGGAAGGATATACTGCATTGCTCCATCATCATTGCATGGGTTGGGAATTTTTTCCATGGTTGGAATAAAGATCCAAGATGGCGGATTAATTGAATTGATGGAGTATATTGAACCCTGTTACAACTACATATATTGGATATTCCTAGTCCAATATACAAAAAGTATGTGAAGATATGGCATAGCTACAAAATATATACAACTAAAATACAATGATCAGAACAAAGGTGTATCAATATATATTTACGGAAGGGTAAAAGCAGTGGGGAATATTGCAGGGTTTATAAATAATACACAGCTCGCGACAGCAAATAAGAAACCCAATTACATATTTGAGGGGCGCGAAGGAAACCGTGTATACGTATGTGCAATAAAAACAATAGATGCAGGGGAATAGTTGTTAATTGGCTATAATTTGAATTGAATATATACAGCGATACATATACTATTTTACCCAACCTATAAGCAATGACTCTTATATATTATATTTAACATTACTGCAAAAATTTTCCATCGGTTATGTCAGTAAACTCGACATCATAATACTTCATGGTTCTTGAAAAACTCTACTTTTGTTATAGTTGAGACATAATGTATTTAACTTTCATTCTAGTATAGATCCAAAGTTGTATGTATTTTGACTTAATATAAATATTGTTTTTTGTTTGATTTTTTATACAAATATAAGGAGAAAAGGTAATAATAGACCAAATGCATAGATTCTTGATCATTTCAAATTGGCATAGCCAATTTGTGTGGAATGGTGGATGCTATATGTGTATTATTATGTATGATTCCATGTTGATCAACAGGGCGGCAGGGGGAAGGAACTAGCATCAGAGAATTCCACAGATGTTGATGAGGAAGAGCCAAGTGAAGATGAAATTTTTTTGTCGGCGGACCCTATGCACACATAAAGAAGCTTTTAATAATAAAAAAACAGGGAATTCACTTTTTTATTATTGACTCAGCCAAAGAAACAAGACGTAAGAGATAGAATGGGTACCTTGACACATGAGATTCGTGAGCTTGGGGTAAGAAACATCTTCAATTATCGCATTTACTTTTTGAATTATTCATGATTATAATTATACTATCGCTTCATAACAAAACTCTTTGTTTTATAGGTGTTTTTGGAGGCGCAAGGTGATCGTTACGATGCAAGTACTAGTGGGTTTGGCATAGGTAGCAACGTCATTGCTTTGCCGGTGGCTGGCATTCCTGGAACGCCATTCACTCCCACCACTACACTCCCTAGCCTTGATGCCACTACACTCCCTAGTACACCTCGACCTGCACAGCACATATCAGGATGTGCACACGATGCAGTGGATGCAGCGCCTTCGGCCATGCCATATTGTGAAGGAATCTTTCCTAGATCCACCTGTGTTATTAGCACAGGAAATATAAAGATTTTGTTTTTAGTATATGATAACCAAATCCCCATGAAAACCAATAATCTTAGAGGTATTTAAGATGTACTTTCAATATTATGTATAATCCAATTAAAATTTAAATATCATTATCAATTATTTCCAACTAATGATAATATCATTTTCTAGGAAATGGTGTATTTTATGGACCCGTGAATGATCTAGCCTTGGATATATTTGGTCCCACCATACGAGAAAGGTGGAATTTCCAAAGTCCCAAATTAAAGGATGAATTTATGAACAAGTTGGTTGGTATGTTCGGTGTTGGTACCTTCAACAAAGTTGGAGTTGCCGCAAAGGCAGGCTTATATTTAAGATATATCCATGACCAATATAGGGTTCATCTGAAAGACGACCCTAACTATGAGCTCCCTCCACCAATACCAGATATGGAGTGGAAGGACCTCGTGTGTGACATGCAAGAAAAGCCACTCTGAAAATAAGGAAAAACACCACTTGGACCACGAAGGTATGAGGATGTTTTAATAATGTATCTATGATGATTTATCATCATTGCAATAACTAACTAAGTATTTGAATCTTTTGAATATAGGCTCCCAAATACATCCAGATCCACCAAGGCTAGTGTTAGGTATAACTCCCGATTGATTGTTTATTCAAATGCAAATGCCTGTATTTATACATTTCATGAGGCGGTTGATTACCAGCCTCTTCGCCTTCCTAG
>LPNX010648115.1:550258-564271 GCA_001517045.1 Pseudotsuga menziesii
CAGGAGACAGGAGTATCAACTTCTGGATACACTATGAGTCTTGGATCAGCAGCTATTTCATGGAGATCTCGCAAACAGTCAGTTCCAGCAGATTCAACAACAGAAGCAGAATATGTGGCTACAGCTGAAGCAACGATACCAGTTGTTAGGTATAACTCCCGATTGATTGTTTATTCAAATGCAAATGCCTGTATTTATACATTTCATGAGGCGGTTGATTACCAGCCTCTTCGCCTTCCTAGCTATTCATATTCCTATTATTTATTTACAATAATCCTGACGGATTATTCTAACAGCTAGGATAGATAAACATGGGAAGCATAAACTTGGCCCGGGTGGTTTCTCGAAAGTGGTTGCACGATTTGTAAATATAGAATAAAATAGTTTTCATCCAAATTATAAATTGTTAGTTGTTTTAATTTAATATCGCAAAAGAAGCAAAATTCATGCCCTTATGCATAATTGCAGGGTACAAAATTCAAAGAGGCTCCTACGAAGGAAGAACTCAAGCATGCCTACTACCAAGGCTATAAATCCTTGGTTGAACATAGGAGAAACTTTGGGAAAACACAGTTTTCTGGAACCCAACCTGATGCTCATGTAAATAAAATCAACAAAGAGGATTTATAATTTATTATTTGCACAATCTAATATTGGCTATTGTTTTTGCCATAAATTAACGTGTTTGTTTCATTTAACAAGTCAATCAATCTAAATATAAATGACCCAGGTACTAGATCAAGAAATGATCCCAGTACTCTCGGTGGAGTACCACTTGAAAGCGACATTGAGCTTGGTACTGGAGGTATTTCATGTGTTAAAAAAATTGTAATAGGTAACACAATTAAAAATATTTAATTGTGGATGGTGTATGAATTATACCCTTTATTCTTTCAACTGCAAAGGATGTAGTGGATGAGTGTAGACAAGATGATGAACATATTGCCACATTTAAAACTACTCATCTTGCCTCCACTACTGAAGCTGGTAAAGAACACTCTATTGTGCTTACTATTTATATACAACACTAGTAATAATAATAATAATAACTGAAAATTCCATTTAACATTTATTTCTTATTACAATTGTTGCCCCTCCCCCCTTGTAGCAACCTTGACATAGTGTGAGGTTGTTAATGAGACATACAGAGACCACGATAGTTGAAGGGGAAGAAGGCACATCTAACATCCTTGGGAATTACATATTGCAAAAGAGAAAGAAATCGAGAAAATAAATTATTGTGCTTGGGCTTATGGAATATTTTGGGTCTTTTTCTTGTCAATGTCATACACATTTTTGTTATTTAAATGTCTATACCTCATGAGAGATTTGTAGTGATATTGAACATTTCATTAAGAAATTGGTTGGTTTTTTGTTTGAATTACCATTACTTGAGTTACTAAGTATGTTTTCTTGCATTTCGATTCTACAATCTAGTTTTATGCCCTTAAGTCATATTTCGTCATAGCCTAAATGAGGATGATAGGATCACATCTTCTAGGTTGAACCCTTACTATATAGCGATGATAAACTTTTCTTTGTCGCATGGCACATATGTGGACCAGATATCTTTGAGAGAGAGTCTTGTTATGTTATGTTGAATTTTTGGTTATCCAACTTGTTATGTTATGTTGAATTTTATATTGATGACTTTGTGTTTATCCCACTTGTTATGTTATGCTTGTGGATATCCCACTTGTTAAGTTACGTTGAATTTTGTTATGTTGAATTTTTTTTTAGGACACTTGTTATGTTTTGTTTGTATGTTGACTTGTTGTGAGCCCTCTTGCGGTTAGCTTTTTCGTTGACCCTTCTTTTAGATATGTTCCCTATTTAAGTTGGTTACTTACCACTTTAATTTCACTTATAAAGTGATGACTCCATGCCTGGACTAATTTTAATGGAATCCCTAATGTCACTTAGAAGGACCTTTTAGAAGGTATTTGAGAGGCTATAAGAACTAGTATGTATTTTTCTGAGAATGATGTCTTTACAACAATTTGAGCTCTATTTTGGCACAACTGATCTAGGGTTTTTAGGCACACATGATTATGACATGAAGGGTTTGAAGGTTGTCTCTGCCTGAGCATTATTTGGTTCTTGGGTCTACTTGCAACACGCAACCTACCCTTAGCACTATCCTTTATAAGGGTTTCTATAGAAATTTCAGTTATCCCTCCTTCACGTGTACGAGTCCATATCGTTGTGTTTCTGTGGCTGCATTTTTGTTGTGTTGACCATATTTCACTATTTTAAGAGATACTTGACGTGCTGGTTGAATTTTAGGGTCTTATATTGGCGGTTCCATACCTATTTGAGTGATTGGTTCTTTTGTTGTACATGTATGTCCTTTTTTCATCATTTATGGTCTCTCTCTCTCAGGTATGTTTAATCACTTGACTAACGGCTAGTTTCTTCCATTTATGAAATGCCTCTAAGAGAAAGTTAAAATATGAGAATAATGAAGGTTCTTCACATCAGGAAAGTCATCAGATATAATTTTAACATGTTTGTTATGCAGTTTTGGTGTGGTGTTTGTTGTTTAATGGAACATACAATATTTAATGGTAGTCTTGCAACAGGTATGTCTTGGTAGGTGGTAGTATGAATCCTTGTTATTTTTTTCCAATTTTTTAGGTGGTGTTGTCATTTACATGTTATTGTTATTGTATGTTTCAACTTTAACAGAGTGACCTCGTGGGAGTGTTAAAGTTGAAAGAGATGAAAATTGTGTTTTAATGTAGTAGTTGAAAGAGATGAAAATCATGTTTTAAAGTTACGACTGTTCTATTTTGGTTCAATAAGTTTGTTGGTGCAAGTGTATTGGGAATTGTTTGTTCTTGATTACGCCTAGTATTTCATGTTTGGTTTCCCCTTGGCTGGGTGTTTTGCTGAAATATAGGAGTAAGGTTTGTTTGTTGTTATTTCTCCTTTTCTAGATTTGTTATCTTGTTATTTGATTTGTTAAGTAAAAAGACGTGTTCTTTTGTATTGTGACTTAGATCTATTATTGTTGTTATAATTTTTTCTAAATAGCCATACTACTATTGTTTTCATTTACATGTTATTGTTACTGTATATTTCAACTTTAACACGGGGACCTATTCAGGGTGTTAAAGTTGAAAGAGATGAAAATTAGATTTTATTGTAATAGTTGAAAGAGATGAAAATTATGTTTTAATTTTATAGTTGTGTTTAATTGATTCTCTAAATTTGTCGGTGCAAGTGTATTGGGAATTTTTTGCTCTTGATTTGTCCTATGCTTCCATCTTAGGTTTCCCCTTGGTTGGATATTTTGAAAGTCATATTCCAACAGAACATAATTGAGGGTGAGAGGATCACATCTTCCAGGTTAAACCATTCCTATACATTGATGATAAACTTTCAGTTGTCGCATGGCACATATGTGGACCACATATATTTGAGAGAGAGGCTCGTTATGTTATGTTGAGTTTGTGGTTAGCCAACTTGTTATTGTAATGCCCCATATTTTGACTCCGGCATATTTATCAATCAGACTTATTACAGTATATTTACTTATTATCTGTAGACTCAGCTATACTTCATAAACTATATTTTGGCATGTTATATGTGATTATTTACTGATGTTATGATGTTATCAGGATTATGCTCTAATTATGATATTATGATGTTATCATGCTTATATTATGCTTTGATCATGATTTTACAACAATTAACATGCCTATGTAGATGCTTTGATTAGGATGTATGATGATTATCATTTATATGAAATTATTGTGCCTATGCGATTATCATGTAGTAGTCGTCATCAGATTCCTTTATTTCATAACAAAATATATAGTTGATAGTCATCCTCGATATGATGTGGTACATGGGCACCCGTCCATGATGCGATTTATTTTGTGATTTTATGTGATGAAAGGAGATAATGTTGATGATATGGACCAGCTATTGATTGAATATTGTTATGAATGCATGTTTGCATAGTACTAACCTGCAGGGTACAGGGGCTATGTGATAGCCAAGTGTGTGATGCAAAGTATGACTCAATACATATCTTGAAGAAGAGCCTTAATTGCCAAGTGATGATACGATGACACGTACCAATAAACTCGATAGCAACGCAGTATGGTTTGATGAGTATCTACCCAGTATGTTGAGAGGGATGGAGGCATTTCCCACCCTATGTCACTTTCATACCCGAGGTCGTGGGAGGGCAGGGTTGAGACACACTCCCCAAGTTGTTGTGATGATGATGGTCGGATGCCTGCTAGGAGAGGCTAGGTCTTCTAGATAGCCGACGCTACCGCTCTTAGGTTCTACGTGGGAAGGTCAGTACAGCTGGCATCCACTTTGTACTAGCAGAGGAAGGATAGGGAGGATGTTGACGTAGGTTAGGAGGGGTGGACATATTAGTTATTATTGTTGAAGGTTGGACATTATGATACCGGATTAGTGATGGTAGGTACCAATCTTAACTGACTAATTAATAAGAACATAATTGTTAAATAACTCCAAATGTCACAAGAAATCATATTATATCTGTATATGGGTCATGTTGCGTGAAATATTATTTGTATCAGTTAGAATTTAGGGGTTTTTGCTATAGTACATGTGCATCCTGTGCATGTACTGGACATGCATGCACACCTCACACATGCACGCTAGTATGAAATATTTAAATAGTTGGATAGGTTAACTAAGTAATTGTGAATTGTTTTAAATCTATAAATGTACCTTATTTATTAAGGAATAAATGTGCAGGGAAACTTAACACTAAACTTAAACGGGTCAATGTTATCATTTCAATCAAGCAATAATAATACTGCAATTTACTAATTATTGATTAATATAATTATTATTAGTTATTAGTGTTTATTATTAAGTACTTTTATTAAGTTAAACATATACTAATTATTTTACCATTTTACCATTTGCATAAAACATTAAATAAAAAATATTGGGTAATGTATGACAGTTGGGTATGTTATAAATTTACACGAACAATTAAATAGGATAAGCACCTATTAAATTCCCACCATCTCATCCGAGGTGGAAAAATCCTACAATTCAAGAGCAGAATTAAGTCCAGGTATTTTTCGGTGAACTATCTCTTTGTTTTACAAATAAATGAAATCTGCATAGAAATTCATGAAATTTTGTTGTCGCGTACTAGGACTTAAAAATCCCAAATGGTTGTTAAAGTTTAGGACTTAGTGCTCTGCTCGACAAGCAGAACACTACACTACAGAATGGTATCAGATCCCTAGGTTCTAAAGTTGGAACCTAAAGGGGCCCTCTAGGAGAAAAATAAACATTATATGAAAGAGATGGTTTTCTTGTCCAATTCTTTACACACAAAAAAAAATAGTAGTTATCTTACAGAATTGAATTCTTAACCCAAAAAAAAAAAATTCCCAATTAAAACTGAGAATTGCAGCTATATTAAAGATTACTTATATTAAAGATTACTTAGAACGATACAGGCTCAACCCTAGAGTGGTTTCAATTACATATTCACCACAAATTTTATACATTCCTGGTGTGAAAGTATCGAACTCCATGCCAATAAAGTCATTTTTATAGTAGCCCTGCAATAGATTCGGGATATGTATTAGCTTTGAAACCTAAAAGATCAAGGAATTTCACCGTGAGACTAATAAAATTCTGTCTACAATTCAATTCAATTCTGAAATAGCTAAAGATCTAATGAAATATAGGATGCATATTTTCTAATGCAATCACAGCTATACCTGCAAAACCCATAAGCCATAACTTATATAGGAAGTAGGATAGTGCCAGATAGGCTTGGGAAGGTCGTTTAGTAGCAGGAAAAATCCAGAAGTCATCATAAAAATTGCCTACAAAAAAAAATACATATTTCAATGAGACAATGACACAAGTTTCAAAGAGCGGTTGAAAGCAATGGAAATAATCCTACATCCATCTCAACCGAGAATTATTAAGTTCTGGGAGGATCAAAAAAATAAATAAATGTCTATGTGCAATGTTGCTACCATGTTTCTTACTATAAAAAAAAAAATTTACCAAAATAAACAGCATCCGCTGCACTGGATGAAATATTGTATAACATAACAACAAGTATATGTTGTAAAATTCGCTACAAAAACCACCGAAGCTTGGACATTTATACCAAATATTGTGGGTTCTGATGTCTCCCTCGAGTTAAACAAAAAAAAATCTCGATAACCATAGCTATTTATTAAACTCTTTCACAAAAGAGATATATCTGCTTTAAGGCTTTACGGATTTACAACTGCTTCTCGCAGTTTATCTAATTCAAAACTATATGACGTAAAACTCTTACAAGATTCAACGTCTGTTCAAAACTACCCTACATTTTACACAAACTTCCATTTATAATACATAACTGTAACAAATGACCCTAAAAAAAATGGATCAGGGTTTACATACCTTTGCGATCAGGCTTGTGGCATCTTTTGACAAGGCGCACGCTATCCTTGGCAAATTCCTGCAACGGCCTTACAACAGCGTCCACGGCTTCCATTTTTTACCGCACCTGTTGTGTCGTTTTTCATTTCCATAAAAGAAAGTGGAAGGGCATACAAATTACAATGCTATTATAAGCATAAATTCCATAGGTCTCCATTTTGGGTTTGTTTGTTGCGATTCTCCTTTCAAATCCAATCTGTAATAGTTGACGCAAAAGAAATTTAAATTACCAAAGAGTGGGTGTGATTATTTTCCCATTATCTAGGAGGTGATTCTTTGTATTACTACATTCAAATAAACGCTCGTCATTAGAGAACCATGGCAGAAGTGAACATTTTGATCATGGCTTGGGTACTGTGGAATGAAATGATGGATAACCTGGGTCCTGACCCCTGGACTCCATTATTTCAAAATAGTTTATATTGATTTTATAGGGCGTTAGTACTGACTAGGCCAGAATTCTGATTAATATACTGTACACCGAAACTTCTGACAAATTTCCTGAATTTTCCCTCACATGGCTTAAGTTCCACCTTACCTCTATATGCTGCTTACGATAAAGCTTCCCACCTTAAATCCATCACCATCACCTTCAGTTACAAAACAGGCCCTCGCGCAAAGAAAATAAAATAAAATAAAGTCAAAATTGTGGTGGTTACTCCCCCACCGTCTCCTGGTTAGGTGTCCAGGCACTGCATAAGGGATAGATTAAATAAACCTTTTTTAACCAAGCTTGGCAAACATGTATTGTGAGAAATAATCGCCCAAGGTAGTAATATCCCATCTGGGTTCCAGAACTCAAGTTTTGGTATTTAGCCCAATCGCTGAGTTAAAGCAATTCAGAAAGGTAATTTCGCCCAACAAGAAATGTGCTACCACAAAGATTTTGGGCTAAAGAAAATCAGCACAGGACGTTGGCGGGCATAGTCAACCTTATCAGAACAAGGTTTGGGGTCTTTCCTCCCCTATCAGTAAATCTGCTCCTCAAGCCCTCAGTCATAACGCGCTGCAAAATAAGACACACAGATAGTCCAATTAGCACCTTATCAGCACCAGGTGGGTTCTTTCCCCTCGTGTAGTTAACAATCCATGCAAGAGAAGAGAGGGCAGCGATACCAAATTCCCCAGCGGACAGAAAACCAATAGGCAGGAGGTTCGAACCCGCGCGGATATCAAAATTAAACCCAAACTGTGGTGCTCCATACAATTAGAAGATGAAGAGGATTTGGCGATTTGCCTGTACTCAATTGCATCGTATAGAATAATGTTTACGTGCTTGTCCAAGCAATGAAATTTCCCTACAAAAACACGGCCGTCAGTAAACCCCACTCGTATATTTCAATAGAGAAGCTAGCAGAGCCTCGGCCCTGAAACATGCAACAACTAAAACACAAAGAAATCCTTAACAGCTAAAACACAAAGAAATCCTTAAGACTTGCAACAGAAGAATCACATAAATCCTTGAATGTAGGCACCTAAACACTTAGCGAAACCACGGAGAAATCACCTATGGAAATAATGACTTAAAGAATCGTTTGTTCAAATCCTCACTGCGCTTGCTCCGTGGGGCTATGCACTTCTTCGAAGCGCGACCCCTCAAGGACTGAGCACCCTTGGCCTGCTGGGCGGAGAAGGACCTCGGGAGCGGGTAAGATGAAAGGGTTCTTGAAGGACCGGGGGGGACTCCACGCCATGCATCGGATACATGTTGGTGGACAGGTGGGGCGCATGCAACCTCAAGTCACGTGGATTTGGGGCTGCATGGGGGATAAGGAAAATATGTCCGAATGGACCTAGGGACAATGAAAAGCATTTACGTCGTCATCTCTTGAGCTGCTGACCCCTCGGCGACCATCTATCCGGCAGCCATTTCCTGCCACCTCTGCCTCTAAGCCATTTCCTGCCACCTCTGCCTCTGCATTAACGCTCTCTTAAATCGAAATGTATCTACCCATCCAGGATTAAAATTGTAATGATAACTATATTGACAAATTTAAATTAAATATTACAAGAATATTTTTAATTTTATTTAATATTTTGGTTTATACTTCAAATATAAAAAAAAAAAAATTAATCTATCACAATGTGCTTTATGAAAATATTGGTGAAGTAAATTGAGTTTGCTAATAACAAATATTAAGCTTTATGAAAATATTGGTGAAGTAAATTGAGTTTGATAATAGTGGATTCAACCTTCACAAAACACATGATTTTAAAAAAATAAATAAATAAATAACAAAAAAAAAAAAATTAGTGGATTCAATCGAAGAATTTTTGCCAGCAATACGAGCTCATCTATCAACCATGATATACATAATGAAAAAGTTTGCTTTCATTGGTATTTAAAGTCCAATTGAGTTTTGGCTAACATGTTGGCATCTACCCCGTAATAATTTCTTTTTGAATTTGTCATGTAGGAAATGGATAAATAATGATATGTCATGAGTTTAGATGTTATTTAGATATTCATTTTATAATTTATCTTATTTAATGTTATGTCATGACTTAGATATTTATTTTATAATGTGTTATCTTAAGAAATAAGATAACCAACGAAGATGTAGTTTTATTATATTTTTTGTATTTTATATTTTGGCTTCTTAAGAGAGTAGCCATCACCTTTATAGATATGAGTTTATAGATAAAAAAATTTGTAACTTTAATCTATGTTATTGGAATTTCAATATTAAACTTAAAACATTACCGAGACTTTGACTGATAGTCAAAGAAGCGCAAGGGATGTGAAATAAGAAAAACAAGACACTGTTGAGACCAGCATTAGGAGCTGAACGTTAAGGCACAGATTAAACCCCAAGACAAAATCGTTTAATGGAAGCGACTATGCAAGTTTTACACAAATATTGACAAATTGTCTCTATGCATAAATATAAGTATTACATAACTAAAATTTTATCTCTGCAATTATTAGATTGAGATAATAATGGCATAATGTTGTTGAATATGCCAGGAATTATCATGGTTCAAACACGCAGAGGTCGAGGTCGAGGTCGAGGGCGGGGTCAAGGTCAACCACCCTCGCCGCCACCGCAGACCCCAGGTCAACCAACCGCACCGCCACCACAGACCCCACCTCCGACACCACCAAGGGTAACCTCCAGGCCTGAGATGGGGGTGATACTAAGATCCTTGGAAACCATCATGGCCACTCTAAACAGGCATTCGAAGAGGATCGCAGAGGTAGAAACCGCACAAGTGAGCCGAGAAAACTCTGAGAGGGCGCAGGCCCCAAGGCAAGAACCGCTTCAGGATATTCTAGAGAGCTGCAGAAGATCAAAATTCTCGAGTTCTCAGGAGGACGACCGGGTAAGCACGCCGAAGCATGGCTCGAGGGTATGAAGAGGTGCTTCGCACTAAACGAGTATACTTCGAGTTCCAAGGCTAGAATGGCCATCTTCCAGCTAAAGGACGATGCCCTAAATTGGTGGTCAGACCTTGAGAAACAATTCCACCTTACTCCTTTGTCTGTTTCATGGGAATTATTCGAGGAGAGGTTCAACATGAAGTATCTTCCGGCTTATTACAAGGAACAACAGGCGGGTTCCTTTCATGCTTTGGTACAGGGAAACATGACAGTGGAAGAATATGAAGCTAGATTCATGGAACTGGTAAAGTATGTTCCATGCTTGGACTCGGATGATCGACAAGTAGAGCGATTTGTGTATGGACTCAACTACAAAATCAGCGCTGCAGTATGGATGTGGAAGCCATCTTCTGTTGCCATGGCAGTTGAGTATGCTCGCTATGCCGAGGATATGTCAGATGCAAAGGGAGGAAGCAAGTTGATAGGATCTAATCAGTATGTTACAAGGAAGGCCCCATGACCATATTTCAGAGGAGGACAATCCAGACCTCCTCCTTATGGTAACAGGTTCACCCCGAGGGGTAACACTTCAGTTAACTCAGTATCACAGGCTTCGTCAACAAACCATGGGAACCGAGGACGAACACAGGGAAATTCCTATAGAGGATCGGGAGGTTTCAGAGGATCTCGGGGAAGGAACACATCCCAGAGGACTCCTCCCAGCAACCTGCAAGCACCACCTAATGTATCTTGTTGGGGATGTGGAGGTCCTCATTTTCAGCGGGATTGTCCTAAAGGACACACCAGCAGCAGGCAACAGGAACAAAAAGCATCGATGAGCAATTCTGATAACACTCATCAGATTCATGCAGCTGTTCACAACCACCAAGCAGAACATCAGTCCACCGTAGTAGAATCCACTAGTAAAGTAAACAATGTCAAACTTAAAATTTTATTTGATCCCGGTGCAACAGATTTTATTTCACCATATGCATTAGATAAATGTGGGTTGGCAACCTGCGAGCACGATGATTTTGAATCGGTCGATATGGCTTCAGGGGTTAAACAGGCAGTAGGTCTTAAGGTAAGGGGGTGTCAAGTTGACTTAGGAGTATGCACCACTAATTTGGATTCTTATGTCACCAATTTGGGCACCTATGACCTCATTATCGGCATGGATTGGTTAGAAGACCATAGAGATTTCATGGATTGTTATGCAAAGAAAGTCTTGTGCCTTGATGACGAGGGTCGAGCAATTCAAATCTAGGGTCGAAAAAGGAAGATATCCCTCCGTTTCATCTCCGCGGTGAAAGCAAAAAGGTGTTTAAGACAAGGATGTCAATTGTTTGTAGTTGAGACGGTGAGCGATAGTAAAGGACCTTCCTTGAATTCTTACCAAGTATTATCTGAGTTCAAGGACGTCTTTCCAGGAGAACTTCCACAACTAACTCCAGAACGAGAGCTTGATTTCACAATCGAACTGAAACCCGGTGCGGAGCCGATCTCAAAGACTCCTTATAGAATGACAACCCCTGAGCTTCGAGAGTTGCAGATCCAGTTAAAAGAGTTGCTAGACTTGGGACTAATTAGACCTAGTATCTCACCTTGGGGAGCACCAGTGATCTTTGTTAAGAAGAAGGATGGATCTTTGCGACTGTGCATAGATTACAGGGATTTGAACAAAGCCACAGTGAAGAACAGGTATCCTATACCAAGAATTGATGACATATTTGATCAGATGAAAGGCACATCAGTCTTCTCTAAGATTGATTTGTGGTCGGGGTATCACCAGCTTAGGATTAAAGAAAATGACATTCCTAAGACTTCCTTTCGAACTCGATTTGGGCATTATGAGTTCGTAGTAGTACCATTTGGTTTGACCAATGCTCCAGTGGTATTCATGAGCCTCATGAATAGTGTCTTTCGGAATTACTTGGACCACTTTGTTCAGGTATTCTTAGATGACATTCTTATATATTCTAAGAATGAGAAGGAGCACGAGGAGCACTTGCGGTTAGTCTTAACTTGCTTAAGGGAACATAAACTATTTGGTAAATTGTCAAAGTGTTCTTTCTTCCAAAAGGAAATTCACTACTTAGGGCATATCATCTCAGGAGAAGGGATCTCAGTGGACCCGGAAAAGGTGAAGTCCATCGAGGATTGGCCAATTCCAAAGAATGCGCATGAGGTGTGTAGCTTCATGGGATTAGCAGGGTATTACCGAAGATTTGTGGAAGGATTATCCAAAATTGCAAAACCCATCACCACCTTGTAGCGAAAGGGAATCCGATATGAGTGGACCAATGAATGTGATGCCGCTTTCACTGAATTAAAGAGATTGCTGACGAGTGCACCAATCTTACGGGTACCAAACATGGATAAAGACTTCATGGTATGTACTGATGCCTCGAAGCAAGGGTTAGGAGCAGTTCTAATGCAGGAAGGTGGGGTAATAGCTTATGCATCTCGTAAGTTGAAGCCTCATGAGGATAAATATGCCACACATGATCTAGAATTGGCAGCAGTGATGCTGGCACTAAAATTATGGAGACACTACCTGGTTGGCAGAAGTTTCACACTTAAAACAGATCATCAGAGTTTGCAGTATATTTTTACACAAAGGGATCTAAATGCTAGGCAGCGACGATGGAGTGAGTTCATGAGTGAGTATGACTTTGGTATCTCCTATATCAAAGGAAAGGAGAATGTGGTGGCAGACGCTCTAAGCCGAAGGCCGAGGATTTTCTCCTTAATCCCCTTGAGAGTGGATTTGAAGGAGAAAGTGCTCGAACAACTCTTGGGAGATGGTTGGTATATCAAGGTAACCTCAGATATTCAGAGTGGGAAGAAGTGTGAGTTGAAGTATTATGGGTACCATATTGAGGAAGATGGGTTGCTGCGATACCAAGGGAGGATGTATATCCCTAAAGAAGGTGGTCTCAGGGAAACAATCCTTAGAGAGTCCCATAGGACACATTAGTGTGCGCACCCTGGAGTGAAGAAGATGTATGCAGACATGAAGAAGCTCTTCTTTTGGGCCGGTATGAAGAGCGATGTAGTGGATTTTGTTTCGAAATGCCTAGAATGTCAGCAAGTCAAGGCAGATCATCGACACCCAGCCGGTCTCTTACAACCTCATGATATTCCTGAGACTAAATGGGAAGTCATTTCCATGGACTTTGTTGTGGGATTTCCCCTCACATCCTCGAGACATAATGCTATACTCGTGGTGGTCGACAAACTGACCAAAAGTGCCCACTTCATTCCAGTGAGAGACACTTATGATGTGACGGATGTAGCAAGGGTATTCATAAATGAAATTGTACGCCTTCATGGAGTTCCGAAGACGATAATTTCTGATCGAGACCCTAAGTTTACCTCCATATTTTGGACAAGCATGCAGTCAATATTAGGGACTCAGCTGAATTTGAGCTCAGCTTATCATCCCGAGACAGATGGGCAGACAGAGAGGGTGAATCAGGTGATGGAGGACATGCTTAGGATGTATGTTATGGATCAGCAGACACAGTGGGAGAAATATCTTCCTCTAGTAGAGTTTGCATATAACAACAGTCATCATAGCTCCATTGGTATGCCTCCATACCAGGAATTGTATGGGAGACCTTGCAGGACTCCACTCAGTTGGGACAGGTTGGAGGATCGTGTTTTAGTCGGGCCTGAGTTGCTTCAGGAGATGGAAGAGCAAGTGGTACAGATCAGGAAGCATAGGATAGACAAAAGAGTTATGCTGATGCACACAGAACTGATAGAAGTTATGAAGTAGGGGATCGCGTATTTATACGCATCTGACCAAATAAAAGTACCATTCGGTTTGGAAAGGGGACCAAGTTGTCACCTCGCTTTATAGGACCATTCGATATTCTTGAAAGAATCAAACTGGTAGCTTATCGTCTTGCACTGCCACCCCACTTGTATAGGACTCATAATGTATTTCATGTTTCAGTATTGCAACATTACATAGCCAATGAGTCTCACAAGATTCTTTGGAAGGACTTGCAGGTCTCGGACGAGGGAACCTTCACGGTCGAACCATTACGTATACTAGATCATAGGGTTCGACAGCTCCATAGTCGACGCGTGGACCAAGTTAAGGTCCAGTGGGACAAGTATAGCCAAGGATCTGCTACCTGGGAGGACACAGAGACTATGCGTCGAGATTTTCCCTCACTATTTTGACCATAACTTCGGGACGAAGTTTCCTGAAGGGTGGGTGT
>LPNX010648115.1:564438-580482 GCA_001517045.1 Pseudotsuga menziesii
AAACTTGATAGCAACGCAGTATGGTTTGATGAGTATCTACCCAGTATGTTGAGAGGGATGGAGGCATTTCCCACCGTATGTCACTTTGATACCCGAGGTCGTGGGAGGGCAGTGCTGAGACACGCTCCCCAAGTTGTTGTGATGACGATGGTTGGATGCCTGCTAGGAGAGGCTAGGTCCACTAGATAGCCAACACTACCGCTCTCAGGTTCTACGTGGGAAGGTCAGTACAGCCGGCATCCACTTTGTACTAGCAGAGGAAGGATAGGGAGGATGTGGACGTAGGTTAGGAGGGGTGGACATATTAGTTATTATTGTTGAAGGTTGGACATTATGATACCGGATTATTGATGGTAGGTACCAATCTTAACTGACTAATTAATAAGAACATAATTGTTAAATAACTCCGAATGTCACAAGAAATCATATTATATCTGTATATGGGTCATGTTGCGTGAAATATTGTATCAGTTAGAATTTAGGGGTTTTTGCTATAGTACATGTGCAGCCTGTGCATGTACTGGCCATGCATGCACACCTCACACATGCACGCTAGTATGAAATATTTAAATAGTTGGATAGGTTAACTAAGTAATTGTGAATTGTTTTAAATCTATAAATGTACCTTATTTATTAAGGAATAAATGTGCAGGGAAACTTAACACTAAACTTAAACGGGTCAATGTTATCATTTCAATCAAGCAATAATAATACTGCAATTTACTAATTATTGATTAATAATAATTATTATTGTTGTATTTTCATTAATTATTATTAGTTATTAGTGTTTATTATTAAGTATTTTTATTAAGTTAAACATATACTAATTATTTTACCATTTTACCATTTGCGTAAAACATTAAATAAAAAATATTGGGTAATGTATGACAGTTGGGTATGTTATAAATTTACACGAACAATTAAATAGGATAAGCACCTATTAAATTCCCACCATCTCATCCGAGGTGGAAAAATCCTACAATTCAAGAGCAGAATTAAGTCCAGGTATTTTTTGATGAACTATCTCTTTGTTTTACAAATAAATGAAATCTAAATAGAAATTCATGAAATTTTGTTGTCGCATACTAGGACTTAAAAATCCCAAATGGTTGTTAAAGTTTAGGACTTAGTGCTCTGCCCGGCAAGCAGAGCACTACAGTTATGTTATGTTGACTTTGTGGTTAGCCCACTTGTGATGTTTTGCTAATGGTTACCCCACTTGTTATGTTATGTTTATGGTTACCCCACTTGTTATGTTATGTTGAATTCTATTCTATTGAATTTGTGGTTAGCCCACTTGTTCGGTTATGTTTGTGGTTAGTCATGTTTGTGTGTTACTTGCGGTTATCCCTCTTGTGGTTAGCTTTTTAGTTGACCCTTCATTTAGCTATGTGCCCTCCTTAATTTGGTTACTTGCCACTTTGATTTGACTTATAAATTGATGACGTCAATCCTAACCTAATCGTAAGAGAAGCCCTAACACCACTTAGAAGGACCTTATAGGAGGTATTCGAGAGGCTATAAGAACTAGTATAGGATTTGTTGAGAGTGATGTATTTATGGCACTTTGAGATATGTTTTGGCATGGTTGATCGTGGGTTTTTAAGGTTGTCCCTGCTTGAGTGTTATTTGTTTTTTGGGTCTACAAGAAATGCACAACCTATCCTTACTTAGAAATTTCCTTTATGAGGGTTTCTATATCAATTTTGGTTCTCACTCCTTCACGCATGCAAGTCCATATGGCTTCTAGTTTTGGATGTGTTTTTCATTGTGTTGACTATCTTTAATTTTTTTGAGGGATACTTGGTGTGCAAGTTGATTTTTTGGGCATGATCTTTACTGTGTCGTACCTATTTGAGTGGCTAGTTCTTTTGTCATACATGTATGTCCTTTTTATCAGCATTCATGGTCTCTCTCTCTCTCTCATGTATGTTTATTCCCTTGACTAAGTGCCAATTTGTTTCAGTTATTGACTTGCCTCTGAGAGGCAAGATTTGATCCAAAAGTTAAAATCTGAGTACAAAGAAGGTTATTCGCATCATGTAAGTCATCATATATTATTTTGTCATGTTTGTTATGTTATTTTGTTGTGTAAATTGTATTTGACTACTTGAGGGATGAAGGGAGGCTAATTATTCTAAATTGCTTGAGAAACTTGTAGCCTAAAAACGTATCTGTGCATGCAAAACACTTTTGAGATTCCCATTGTGATGAATTGTGATCTCTCATCTAATCCCATGAGAACATTGGCATGGTACTTGTGGATATAACTAAACACTGAGTTCCAAATGAGGAGTTGACTACTATTAGTGGTTTTTTTTTATTCTTGCTTATTAATCTAAGTGAAAATGCTCCAATGTATGTTGGTTTTTGGTTTGAAGGATACATTTCTACATGGTTTAGATATATAATGTTTTTAATAAACAAAGGTATATTTTGTGCTTTTGAAACTCTTGGAAGGATTTTTTAGTCTCCTCTATAGAATATAAATTTTCTTGTTTGTAAAATTAACCAACTCCATGTACAAATCACCTCTTGACCCTTCATGCAATATTGTAGGATGTCAAATGGTGGAGCCAAAAAGAGTCATGGAATGTGTAGGATTATCACTCGTTGGACTTGGTTGAATAGAAGGTATGTCCTGAATAAGAGAATTCATAATATGGGGCTTCTTTTTGGTATTTTCTCCTTGTATAAAACTTTAAAAAATTCCTACACATTCTCTCAATGTATAGAAAAAAAAACATTGTTTGAAATCATCCTCCCCAATAGTGGAGGTAAGGAACTTTGGGTGAGTTCTTACAACAGTGATTTATCATTGGGTGGGATTTCTATGGTGGTGTCAAGGTTTGAAACATAACTAAAATCCATCTCATTTTACTTTCTTTGCACTTCTTCTTGAGGGACTATTTATTTTTCCTTGATTCAACTCCAAGGGTGTTGCAATACCTATGGGAAAATGTAGATAATGCTTAATTCAAAGTGAGATTTTTAAACCTCCAACCATGAGAAAACCCAATTTTCCAATGCTTTCCCAATGAGGTAAAATTGCAATAGAAAAAACTTGAACTTATCTTGATCTATTGTGTGACACCACTTATAGGTATTATCTTTATCAATGCCAAACTAGTTGATTTTACCTCCATGTGCATCTATTAGGTATTTAGAAACTTGTACAACATAATTGGGAGCCACAACCATCATATCGTATCACTAGTTTATGAAAGAAACATCATTAAATAGAATTTATGAGAATAATTTCAAACATGCTAGGGTTGATATTGAAATGCAAGAACTGTTCGACACAGGTTAGATTGATGCTTCCCACCCTTAGGTCCAAGTTCAAATATGCATAGAATGAGTTTGTGTAACATTAAATAAAACCTTCACTAACTATACCTAACTATATATATCAAGTGCAATGCTATGTTTTATATATTAAACCAACAACTCCATCATCGAGTATGAGAGTGTTAGGGCATAGCTGCTATGATGGAGTTTGTTTCTTTATACTGGATTGCTTGCTAATTACCAAGTGACTTGGCCTTGTCATCATTCCTAGGGTATGAGTTTATTAAGACATAGTTGCTAAGATGGATTTTTTTTCTTTCTACTATATTGATTGCTAATTATTAAGTGACTTGGCCTTGTCATCATCTTCCCCTTGAACATCTAATTTAGGGGTCCCTAGGTCTTTCTCAATTTCCTTAGATTTAGACACTTGGTCTTTATCATTGGTTGTCAATTTCTCATTTTGATACAACACTATATGTTATCGGCACCAAGCATTCACTCTAATAGCTTTACCTAAATACTTTGTTTTATATGCTTAAGCCTCTTCACTTTCCAAAATTGACATTTTCCAACAATGACATTTTGGAACACTTTATGTTTTCTCCACCAAGCTTCCACTTGAATTTTATTTTATTTTAGGACAGGTATATGTCAATATGTTAAAGTTTGATGTGTCGAAACCACAACATAGTCGTCGGAGAATATTTGGGAAGGTCGCTTTATATCTGATGTTGTTCATTGAATATCCAATGCCAATATTTCAGTTATCTCATGACAATCAATACTTGAACGTCATCTGATAGGCAACATTCTGTAAAGGAACAAACATCGGATGCCCAACAAAACCTCATCGAGCACCCGATGAATTTATATGGGTTAGTCGATGGCCTAAATATGTCATTTCATTAGGTATCCAACGGAATCTCGTCAAATACCTGCCGTGTTTATGTCATCTAGACGATAGTTCAATATATCTATTGCATCGAGTACCCGACGAAAGCGCATCGGGTAGCCAACGAAAGAGCATCAGGTAGCTGACGGTTTGATGAAGCTATCGCACCAGCAAACTAACAGAATGACATCAGATACCTAATGAATTTACATCAGATATCCGACATGCCGAAAATATATTGAATTGGGTATCCGACAAAAGTGCATCAGGTAGTCGATGGATGGTCATCATATATCCGATGTTTAACATAAAAAATGTCAAAAAAAACACTACCCGATTGAGTTCCCACGTGTGTTAGTTATTCGATGTTCCTGATGCCTGATATCCGATGATAAATCAAGTGCATATAATTGATTAAATTACACCGACAATTGTTGGAGGATATTTTTCATCAGATAACCGTTTGCATTATCTTGATAATCCGATGAATGACCGTTGAATTTTTGTCCATATGTAGTAGTGGAGAAAGTCGTTGCAGTCTAAGAGATGGCCTAATATTTATTTGTTCTACTATGGTGATGGTTTATGTGATCAAATGAGAGTGATTCCGGAATCCCCTCCGTATATTCCACTGTCTGTATGATTATCGGAAGCTGACAAGGATCAGCCTTCTCGGGGCCTTAGAGCGAGTTCCCCTACACTCGACTTGTCTTAATGATCATACTCTCCCTTAACATTCGCGGCCTTGGAGGCAGGCCCAAAACCCTTGGCCTCCGTTCTCTTATCAAAACCCTTCATCCAGACCTCATCCTCCTTCAGGAAACGATGTGCAGCGATCTGCCAGCCCTCATTTCTTTTTCGAAATTCTTACCTGCTTGGGAATATTGTGCTATCAGTGCCAGGGGTCTTTCGGGAGGGCTCCTCTCAGCCTGGAACCCTCTTAATGTTAAATGCAAAGCATTCCATACCTATGCTGGCATTTTACTCCAAGCACACTTCCGTGGCCTCCCCTTTCCTATTCACATACTGAATGTCTACGGCCCATATAAGAATCGTATCCCGTTCTGGGACAAAACTCTCAGTGGTGGTCTCCTTAATCTCCCACATCTTGTCTTGGCAGGTGATCTCAACCTCACCCTACACCCCTCGGAGACCTGGGGCAGTAGGGCATCACTCGATCCTCATTATGAACATTTTCATGCTCTTTTTAAATCAGTTGGTCTCGTTGATATTGCACTTCCCTCGATTGGGCCAACCTGGCGTAATGGCCGATCTGGAGAGGATGGTATATGTAAACGTCTTGACAAATATCTTATATCCAATGACCTCCTGTCACATCTTGGGACCTACAGGACTTGGACTCACCGATCTCTTATTTCAGACCACTTTCCTATTCTCCTAGAATGGAATCATCCTAAAGGTCCCTTTAACTACCCATTTAAGTTCAATAGATCTTGGTTGGACGATCCTGCTTTTATCGATTGGTTTCTTCACTGGTGGTCGCACTCCTCTGATTTGGATCAATCCTCTGGTATTGAGGATCTCTGTAATACGCTTAGGATCCTCAAATATGATACTAAGTCTTGGATCAAAGATAGATCTGCCAGTCTTGTTTAGGAATCCCAACGTCTGGATCGAGACATTGAGGCCATTCTGTCCTTTGGCATCCTCACTAAGGATCAGATGAATCTCCTTTCACGCCTCAATTCTGAAAGATTAAGAATATTGGATCATTACCAGCTTACATGGAAACTTAAAAGCAGACTGAAATGGGCACTCCAGGGGGACTCTAACACGAAATTTTTCCACACCTTTGCCTCTGGCAGAAGAACACAAAACATGATTTGGTCTCTGGAAAATGATGAGGGTTCTGTTATTGAGGATGATGGACCTTTAAAAGAACTGGGTAAATCTTTCTTTGAGAAGATCTTTAGGGATGAAGGTCTCACTAGCCTGGAACACCAACTCAAAGTTATTTCTCTTTTTCCCAGGATGATTCAGCCTGATAATTCCTCCAGTCTTACTTCCCAGGTTACTTTAAATGAGATTGAACTTTCACTCAAATCCTTCAATAAAGACCGTAGTCCGGGTCCAGATGGGTGGCCGGTTGAGTTCTACTTACACTTTTTTAATCTCCTTGGCCCCCTTCTTGTTCAGATGGTGGAACATACCAGAACCACAGGTTACATTCCCTCATCCCTGAATTCAACCTTTATTACTCTCATACCAAAGAAAGACAAGCCCAGTACCTTTGCGGACTTTAGGCCCATCTCCTTATGTAACCTGCTTTATAAGCTCATTGCTAAAGTTATTGCTGGTCGGCTCAAACCCTTTCTGGATTCTGGTATATCCCAGGAACAGTTTGGCTTTCTTAAAGACAGACAAATCACTGAGCCAATTGGCATTGTACAGGAAGTACTTCACTCAGTTAAAATCAAGAACTCCTGTGCCTTTGTACTTAAACTGGATCTTACCAAGGCCTTTGATCGTGTAGACTGGACTTATATCAGACTCATCTTGATCCAAATTGGTGTTCCCCTTCTCACAGTCAACTGGATCATGAGCTGTATTTCCTCAGTCAACTTTGTTGTTCTGGTCAATGGGACTCCCTCCAGCTTTTTCCCTGCCTCCCGGGGTATTAGACAAGGCTGTCCTTTATCCCCGCTGCTGTTCATTTTGGTCATAGAGGGGCTTAGTTTGATGATAAAGGATGCTAGGAACAATGGTCTCATCAGAGGTATAAAGTTCTCGCCTACACTAACTCTTTCACACCTATTATTCGTGGATGATGTCATCCTCATGGGTTCAGGTACCATCCGGGACTGGATGGCTTTTGAGGCTCTTCTTGACTCTTTCTGCAAAGCTTCAGGCATGTGTATTAATGCTGATAAATCATGTATGTTCTACCACAATTTTAATGATGCCTGCATACAGGACTTTAAGGCTGCCATGCCTTATAAAATGCTCCCACTTCAGTCAGGTATCACTTACGTGGGATATCAATTGAAGCCTTTGAACTACAGAGTTGCTGAATGGTACTGGTTATTGCACAAATTTGAAAAGAAGATCAATCACTGGGCATTTAGGTATCTGTCTCTCGGTGGGAGACTTGTCCTGGTTAATGCATTTCTTGCCAGCATACCTGTGTATTGGATGGGCTTAGCTCCCATTCCCTGCTCCATTCTCCAGAAGCTCAGAAAACTAATGTTTAACTTTTTATGGGGCACGACTGAGGTATCTTTCAAATTCCATTTATCTAACTGGAACGATCTCTCCCGACCAAAAACACATGGGGGCTGGGGGATAAAAAATCTTTCCTGTTTCAATAAAGCTCTGCGGTTGAATGTATTTTGGAAAGCACTCCATTCCAAAGGTCTTTGGTTCCAGGTTCTTCAGGCTAAATATTTAAATGGAAGATCAGTTGTGGATTGGTTCAGATCTAAAGCCTTCTGTACACGCAATGTTTCATTATTCTGGCGTGGCTTCCTTCAAGTCTTACCCTGGATGGGTATGCATCTATCGTGGCAGGTTGGGAATGGCGAGTGTATCTATTTGGGTACTGACCCGATTGTGGGGTCGAGATCATCATATGCTTTCCCGGATGCAATGAGAACGTATCTGGCCGATTTGGATATATGTACTCTCGCACAAGCCCACAATCCTTGCTCCACTGATCAACAATATTGGTACTCGGCCACAGACCTTGACCTCGGTGGATCCTATGCATTGATGTGGAATGATTTTACTCGGGATTTATCGGCTGCGGGCATTCGATTAACTGATTGCTCAGATAAATTGGTGTGGACCTTCAATAAAAACAGTGAAGCTATTTCAGCAAGAGAGGCATATAATTGTATCTATCAGTCATCTCTGGTAATGGATTCTATGGTGAGATGTCCTCCTGTTTGGCATAAGTCTCTTCCACTCAAGATATCCTGTTTTATTTGGCTTGCACTTCATAACAGGATACTCACTTGGGATAATCTTCAGCGTAGAGGGCTCTCGGGTCCTGGTATTTGTCCTCTTTGTCACACAAATGAGGAAACAGTTGACCATTTGTTCTCATTCTGCTGGGTTTGGAAATCGGTCTCTGGTTTCGTTATTGAACATTTCAACATCAAGGCAAGAATCTCTGATATTACCTTTGCTGATATGGTCTATGGCTGGGTTGGCTCCACTCCAAAGAGCTCCCCTATTTTCTTGCTGCTATTTAATATGATATGGGTGTTCTGGAAAGCACGTAACATGGCAATATTTGAAGGGAAATTCAGGGACATACACAGCATCATCCAACAAATTCTGCAGTCTGTACATTCACCTGTGCAGGGGACTGTTTCTAATAAAAAGCACAGCAGGAATATCGGATCTCCTCCTGTTAAAATATTTCCCTGTGGCTTTATGGATGGTGCATCTAAGAACATGATCGCTGGTGCGGGTATTTTCATTTATCTCAGTGACTCCCACCACCTGGATTTCTCAGTTGGAGTTGGACATGGCACTAATACCAAGGCAGAGCTGCCAGTCTTTGGGCACTCTTGCACTTATCCCATATGATGGGGATCCCTCTTGCACATGTATATGGTGATTCACAGATAATCATCAACTGGGCAAAGGGATCAACTGCTCTCTCCCCACCTGAACTTGTTCATTGGTGTAGGGAGACTAAAAAGCTAGCCTCTAGCTTCCAGGAACTGTCCTTCACTCACATATATCGAGAGCACAACAAGACTGCCGATCGTCTTTCTAAAAAGGCACTTTCATTGCCCCAAGGAAAGGGCAGCTTTATGGAATATGTTGAGAACCTCCTGGTTTATTCTGAATATATTCAGCTCTTTTGAGCATGTTATTGAGGTATACTCACATGCCTTGCATGTAATAGTTATGGTATAAATGGATTTCCCCAGATCATGTAGCAGTCACTCACATGAAAGTGCATCTCTTTAGATCACTGCTCAGAGTAATATTGGCTCTCGATCGATGTGACTGAACAGACAGTCCTCATCACATGATGAGACAGTATTCAGATGGGTTTCTCTTTGATATTCAGTGCCTTTCCTCCTGACTAGATCCTTGGGTGGCAGTCACGGCAATATCGGGTTGATGTATGATTTAATGTCTTTTGATTCATTTGAATAACAAGGACAGGTTTTTTCTTCTTGAAAAAAAAAAAAGGATCTAAACACAAATGAAGAGATGCAAAAGTATGTCAAACACAACAGATGAAATATGGTGCAAAATAAGTGATAGATGCTTGAGTCATTGTGCAAGTAGTCCACAAGTTGTTGTTTTTTAATTGTGAGTTAGGTGACCTTGTAATAAAAAATATATAAATTGCCTATAAGACATAACATCTTTTCCTCTCAAAATTCATTGGGACTTACAATAGATCACTTGACGACGGTGATGAAATCCCCTAACATTTTCTAGTAAGGTATTATAGAGTCAATTATCAAGTAATGAAGTTGGGTCTATGTTTAGAAAGTGCTAGAAACATTTCAACAACTGACTAGATCTGAATCATGAGTCAATTTCACCCTAGTGATATATGTGGGAATATTGTAAACCCACTCAATACGTAGGATAAAATATTTAATCATTTTTGATTAATTTCCTACCCATTGGCCTAGATAGTTGGAATCTAGTTGCACCACATGGTCAACACTTTCCATATATACCCCAGGAGCGCTTTAATACTGATTCTGGTTTGATTATGCCCACTTTATTGACTTCTCGAATTAGTAATTGTGCCTTCTTTCAGATTCTTTCTTTTATTGCTTTATTCCAACTTTTCAGTGGATAAGGTAAAGCTAGTCTACTAGGAAATTGCTATCTTCAGTTTCCAACCCGTCCTCCATGATTTTCTCTCCATATTCCAGGATTAACATGTTTTTCCATCATACTTGACAACTCACTCATGCTTTAGCTAATTCATGAGGTCCTTGACTAATTAGGAAAGTTCTTTAGCCACATATGAGGGTTTATCATATTTAGTAAGTGTATCTTTCTGAGCTTGATGAGTTGTCTAGAATACAACTCAATTTTACCTATGAGGGGTGTACTATTTATGTACACTATTATTCATAATTATTCAATGGAAGGATACACTCCAATATTCATCTATTCATTAATGTGATTCGGTCTCTATTATTCTCTCTATTTTTCTTGTGCATGCTTGTGAGAATTATCGTAGTAGCAAGATCTACCTCCTGTGTTTCTTCTTTGCATCAAGGCTCTATTTCTACATGATATCAGAGCTGCAATTTCTACATGGTATCAGAGCATACAATTTTTCAAGTTCAACGAAGTTGAGGAACTATATGTTCTCTCTTTTAGATCGCATCCAGTCTCCTATCCCTCTCTAAAGAAGAGCTTGTTATTAAGGTTACAAGATTTTCTCCTAGTTTTTATTTATGCAGCTGGAAAAGAGTTTCTTCTTGAGCACATCAACATCTTAGTATGGATTCTTCTTCATCTATGATCCTGACTCCCTTAAACTATCATGAATGGAAAGCCAAAATTGGCATTCTATTGTGCAGTAAGGGACTCTATGGAGTTTCTATGGCTTTAGAAAATGAACCAAATTTTGTTGTTGAGAAACCTAAGTGGCATAATGGGTTGGATGAAGCTTGTGGATTTATTTTCCTATCTATTTATCCTAATATAATCTTTCATCTATATGGTTTGACCACTCCAAACCAAGTATGGACCAGACTTGAGTCTCTCTTTGCCGTTCAAGATGAGTTAGGAGTGCATTAGTTGGAGATTGAGTTATTCTCAATGAGTCCAAGCATTTTCGATTATATTGAGGGTTTCCTCACCAAATTCAAGTCACTTGTTCCAATGCTCAAGAATTGTCAGATTGAGAAGAAATATGATCAATTAATCCTTTACATTCTATCAAAATTGGGTACTGAATACTCTGTTTTTATGTCTACTTTTCATGCTTTACTAGGCTTGTTTTTTCGAATTAAAAAATGTCTTTTTTATGTACTTTCTTTGATTCACTAACAAAGGAGAAAGATAAATTGATCCAGATGGGTGCTCTTAAATATTACAAGGGAAAGGATCATGCTCTTATGGATTAAGGAAGAAAGAATGCAAGATCGAAAGAGAAGCACATTTTGAAAGAGAAGAATTTGAAGTCAGAAATTGAAGATGAGGGTTCGAAGCCTACTGATGAAGATTCAATGAAGAAAGTCAAGAAGAAAGGGAACACGTCCAAGTGTTATTAGCAGAAAGAGATTTCATCTAGAGAATAAATCTTTCAAGAAGAATATGGACATCATGTCTCGGCTTCTTGAGAAGCACAACATCGAAGTTCTAGATGAGCTAGAGAAGCATGTTGATTCTTCAGAACAATGTCATAGTGTGCAGTTCCAAGGTGATATAAACTATGACTTGAGTGCCAGAGTTAAATCATTTCATCATATCTCTAATATAGATTCATTCTCTGATATATCAAAATCAGAAATCTCATATTCTTTCTTTGAAAATCCACCTATCAGTCTCCTAGATTCATTTCTCAATAATTGTGATTCTTCACTAGATATTGACTTGTCTTTAAGCAAATCTTCCTCATTCCATTTAAATGGTTATAACTATGATTTAGAATCATATTTTTGGGCTGATATGCATGTCATGAATTCATTCATACCATCTACCATACCTCTTCATACTTTTAATACTATACAAATCCCAAGTTCACTGGTCGATTCCTCATTGGTCTCTTATGCAGTGCTACTTATATTACTTGGTTTGAAGTCTTGATTATATTTCATTGGTATGACCTTAGTCATAATTGGACTGATATTACACATGTTTGGATCTGTTATAAACACTTATGGTTCATATCTCAAGTACATTCATCATTCATATTTTTACATTCATCAATTTTCCCCAATTGCTCATATTTTTCCTAGTATAGCCCTATATCCTCATGGAGTCACTGAATCCTTTGTCTTTTCTATTCCATATGATAATTTTCTGACATATCAAAGTATTTTCAGCCTCATATCATATCTGAGAAGGTGCTACATATATCGGAAGAATGATATGTGATCCACATCACAATTTTGTAGCTATACAGGGAACTGATTATGTAACAAATTGTCTTAATTTTTGTACTCTTTGGGAAGAAGTATGCACAGATCTATTTTCCATTTTAGATTTTGTTTGCATATAAGATTTTGATAGCAGCAATAAGCATCCAGATAATGCCCCTACTTCATCAGATGATGAGATACAAGGAGTCTCTCCTCTTCCTTCTTGCAGATTCTACACTCTAGCGCATGATTTATTCATCAAATTATTTCACGAGAAGCAGTTCATTCAGCTCATTCAAGTGAATATAAACTTTTGTTGAAGACATATTTCAAATTTTGTGCCTTTATCTTTCTTGAGGGAGGATTTTCCCCATGTGTTTTTTCCTCTTTCCTCACTTTTTTGGACATGAATAATTGTTAAAGGGTGACTATAGAATTGTTGTTGGGCCCTATATGCATCTATATTTTTTATTATTTCAAACATAAACATCATAAAGTCGGACTTAAAGGGGGTTTTGGGAATATTATAAACCCACTCAATACTTAGGATAAAATATTTAATCGTTTTTTATTAATTTTATACATACTAGCCTAGATAGTTGGCATCTGCTTGCACCACATGGTCAACACTTTCCATGTATACCCCAGGAGCTCTTTAATCCGTATTCTAGTTTGATCCTACCCACTTTATTGACTTCCATAATTATTAGCGGTGCCTTACTGCAGATTCTGTCTTTTACTGCTTTATTCCATCTTTCCAGTGGATAAGGTAAAGCTAGTCTACTAGGAAACTACTATCTTCAGTTGTCAACCCGTCCTCCATGATTTTCTCTCCATATTCCAGGATTAGCATTTTTTTCCATCATACTTGACAACTCACTCATGATTTAGCTAATTCGTGAGTTCCTTGACTAATTAGGAAAGTACTTTAGCCATCTATGCGGGTTTGTTATATTTAGTAAGTCTATCTTTCTGAGCTTGATGAGTTGTCTCCAATACAACTCTATTTATCCTATGAGGGATTTACTATTTATGTACACTATTATTCATCAGTATTCAATGGAAGGATACACTCCAATGTTCATCTCTTCATTCATGTGATTCAGTCTCTATTCTTCTCTATTTTTCATGTGTATGCTTGTGAGAATTAGCTTAGTAGCAAGATCTACCTCCTGTATTTCTACATGATATCAGAGCTGCAATTTCTACAAAATCCTACGTATTGGCCACTAATATACCTACGTCAAGTATGGATAATTGGTTTTTTCTGGGAGGTAAAGTGTCATTTCCAAAAGATGCTAAGTGAATTTATGTGGCAAGCAGATGCAGCTATAACCCACAGATGAAACTATAACCCGACTTTCATGTCCTCTGGCACCGCACATTCTTATCTAGGTTGTCTTTTGAAACTTGTTGATAGAAGGATTTGAAGTACCCTAAAAGTCAACAACACTATGTTTCAAGAATGTAGAATATTGGTGGGAATTATTTGGATGCCTAGCCCAATCAATCCTAAAGTAACTAAAATGTTATTTTGTGACCTCTTGTGGAGGATTCTAGTTGGTTTGAGAATTACAACTGCAATGCTGATTTTAAAAGGTCCAAATTTGATTGAGGAGTGTGACAGAGGTATTTCAAACTTTCATATCATTCTGATCCATCCATCTCACTAAGAATGCAGGATGGAAAGCATGCTAGATGTGAAAGAGTATTTAGGTCTCTCAGTGTGTGCTTAAGTGGAAACCACACATATTTTTTGTAATCAAAATGAAAGTGAATTTGAAACTAACTATAGAGCATAAAGTAAAGACACATGTGAATCACTCTAATTCAACTCTAAGTGTAAAAGATTGCTTCCAAATAACAACTATTCAAGATGCTTCTGAACCAAAATGAACATGTGCAAAGGAGATATTTCCAACCTATCACCCTTTTCTTATTATCCAATATCACTGAGAGTGAAAGGAAAAGAGCATACTTCGGGTAAAGGAGTCTTTAGGTAATTTATTTGTGTGATAAAGTGAATTAAACTATCTTAATGCATAAAACAAATTAGAAATAAGCAAGAAGCAAAATATTTATCACTAAAGATAGTCAAATCTAATTGCTAGAATAACAACTTCAATGAGATGGAAAGCATAATCATCCAGTCACTAGTGAGTACTAAAGGCACATTGAAAGCCTCATATTCTTTTATCCTAAAATATTTCAAGAAGTCACTTCTTTACTACCTATCTTAAGCTAAGTTATATAATTACTATATAAAATACAACTATTGTGAGTTATTTACTTTCCATTTCATTAGGCAGTCATTGGGAGTGCAGATGATTGTAAAAACAGAGATAAAAAATGAAGAAAATGCACAAATGTACAGGCATTGGACCCACGGTCATGATATTAGTTTGGTTACAATGAAGAAGAGAGCGCGTGAATTTTTGCACAGGTTGCAAAGAAATACAACTACATGAATAATGGGTTTGTCAAGGTGATTTCCATGCTATATAGAATCGACAAGATGTCAACTTTTGTGCTACATATAAAAAAATTATTCTGGGTAGAGGGCCTCGGAATTTTGGTTGTTGAGAGGCTGGACAACATGCTCCTGCACTTGCAAAACAACCAAAATAAGTTATCAAGAAAAAGATGGCATATCTAACATGCAATGAACAAAAATAAGAGTGGAGTCGCCATAAATATTGTTAAGGGGGAAATGGAACAAGGGCGAGCGATCTTCCCTGATATCCTTGCAACTTGCAGCAAAATAGTGTTAGTTATGGTATAGGTGAAACAAGCACTCACAAGCTAAAGCAACTTCAACAAATCTAAACTAAGATAAAAGAATGAAAGGAGAATATTGCTCCTTGAGGAAGGAGGAAACAATGGAGAAAAAATTTCTTCTTAGAGGAAGAGAGAAAGGGATCTTTGTGCATGCCAATTCAAGGGAGGAAGTAAATCGAAAGAGGATCTCTCAATGTAATTCCATTAGCATAAATTTTCTCTGATTTTATCCTATGGAATGCAATCCCATGGCTTATTTTTATAGGCCAAATGGAGGCCAAGAAAGATCCAGATCCATATGTGAACACTCCATCATTTGAATTGGTTTCCCAAATACATATGAGGGGCTATTCAAAGCTCCCAAGCATGTGAGGGGTCCTAATTCAAATTTTGGAACCAAGAGAGTGCCTTCAATGCACCACAAAATAAGGTGGTCCCATGATTTTAACAATCGTGTGGGTTTTGAGAAAAATATTACGCATGTACGTGTGGGTGACTATATAGATTATTCTTGCTAGTAGTGCAAGTTTCCAATGCTTTTAGTCACGCAGTTTTCCATTTTGATTGATTTTGGCATTTTAGGACACATTTTGTCTTTTAGATTTGATGAGGATGTCTTCAATGAGCTACATTTTGTATGTTGATGACAAGTTTATGCAATATTATCCTAACCATCACATGTATATGATATTTAAGCGTTAATAAATCTTCTCTTTACCTCAAAATTCAAGAATTTTAAAGAAAAAGTTATTGCATGCTAGTTGGGTCCATATGAGGTTGAAATTGTCTTTGATAAAGGTTCAGGAAGGATTAATATTATTAGTGAAAAGAAAGTTCATTTTTTGATTAATGGTCAATGGTTGAGACTATATCATAAGCCTATGTACAAAGAAGAATTTGTTCATGATCTTTTGCAACAGTAAGAGATGGAGATTGTAAGTATGGAAAATCCTCCTCTTGCTTCTAACTCTACTAGAACACTTATTTTCAAAGATGTATGTAAATATGTAAATAGTAGAATATATATATATATATATA
>LPNX010648115.1:580788-606101 GCA_001517045.1 Pseudotsuga menziesii
AAAAAAAAGATTCTGTATCATGTTTTTTGTTCATTGGTTCTTCAAATAATCGTATTTTATGCTAGAGTTAAATGATGGGGGATTCCTTAAGTCCCTCCTTCTAACATGTCTTACCCCATCGACATCAACACCTCATTTGGGGTCAATATTAGAGATTATCTTATAATGTGCCATGGGAAATGCATACATCAATGGAAGGATTCATCATTAATTGTAGTATAAATACATTAATGTTTCATTATTTTAAGATTATGCAAGTGACTTAACTCCAACACCTCTATCTGTACTTATTAGGATGCAATATGGTACTTTGACAGTCATTTTCATCATTAATAAATTGTCTCCTGTTGGTTAACGACACACATTAATGGTTGGTAATCCAATTAAGTTTTTCCATGTTTAACTACAGGAAATTTATTCAGATGGACTAACTTGTACATAGGGTTAGGTTATGGTTGAAGATTGTATGATTTTATGGAACTCACAGAAATTTATAGTTATTAGTTTTTTATATTGTGCAAGTAAAAAGGTAATGACAAGAAAGGAATATTGTTTCAAAAGAACAAGTCCTCTGTTATTTGTTGTAGAATGTGTTTTCCACTTCTTCATTTCATAATTTGAGGCAATTATCCCTACCACAATACATCATATTCCCATTGCAGATAAATAGTATATTTAAGTTTGCAGAATCAATGGTATAGTATTCAAAAGTGTTCTATTTGTTCCATCATCCAGTTTTATTATCATATAGTACATTTCAAGATCAACATTCTCAGAGATTTTCAGAAGTTTTCAATTCATCATTTAAACATCTCATACCTTCAAATCAATTCAAAAATAGTCACAACAATCATTATTTTCACTATTTCCATTGATGCAAACATTTTATCCATTGGTTACCAGATCCTCAAAGGGTTACCAGAAGTTCTGTGAAGTGACATTTCATGTTTTCCATGCGATGAATGGAGTTATGTTTGTAATGCAACATCAAATTGAGAGTTAAAAATATGTTAAGTAACTTAGATTCATGTTGACGAGCGGAACTGACCACTCATCAATGCAAGAGAAACAACATGATCGGGGTTCTTAGAGCATACCCTAAACCGTTTGGTGTAGTTTTTTCTAACGAGAATAATGGCTCCATTCAACACTAACAATTTTTGTGTCTCTCTGATGGGATGCTTAGTCGCTAAATGATTCTAAATTTATAAATGCAAAACTAATCTAAGAGAAATGCAGAGTAATCTAAATGCAAGTGTGCTGTAATCTAAGTGAAATCCGGTCGCTACAGAAAAACAATTCAGTAGCTACATAATCATTAATTAATCTATCATATCTCATGACAGCATAATTAAAAGGAATTTTTGATGCATAAAAGAATGAGTGTATCATTGATTAATGAAACAAAGATAGGACAGTGATATGTTAAAACATCAATATTCATGAATTACAAAACGAAGAACCGTCTTTAATATTGAAAATATTGATTATACATCAGACTTTGTTTTTCAATCATTTCCAAAACAATAATATCATAAATTCAAACACATCAACGACTAAAACATTTATAATTGATTAATCATATCCAACTGCATAAATATGAAAACATATTACATAATCGTAATTGAATTCAAGAAACAATTTGCAACAACAAACTATTTAATTTGAACCCTCCTTGATAATAAAAATGATTTACAGAGGTTTCATCCAAAAGAAGATTGGATGACAACATATCTTAATTTCTTCTTCAAATACAAACTTTACAAAAACTACAGGACTTGAGAAAAAGGGTTTCCTTAAGCTTTGTGGAGAGCCCCACAATTTTGTCGAATTCCTTGTCTTTATATAAGCAATGAGGGACCTTCCAATTGCTGAAACAAACTTCTCAAAATTCCCTCCATTTTGGTCGTATTTTTTGATGAGATGATTGTTAGCGTAGGGATTTAGAAATTATGAGAGCACCCATTACAGAGATAATTCACACAAAACAAAACAATATTTGTATATGTTATTTTCAAACCCAAATACAACACACTTATATAACCAGGTCTAACTTATTCTAATCTTGGAGAGATAGGTTGAGAGAATATCTTAACAATCTCCAACAACCTTAACAAATATCAAACCAAATTTAGATGCATTAATGGAAGCATTATCTCTAACATAGAGATCCTTTTCCTTTATCTTCTTATGTTTTCTTACTCATAAATCTTTTGTTTGATAATCTATCCAATCACATTTAAATTCTAGAGATGAAATTAAGCTCCTGAAATGTCCTGCAAAACAAATAGTAATAAAATATGAAATTCCACTTTTTAAAATTATTTAGGATTTTTATTTTTAGCGGCAATATTAGAATACAAACCATCGAAAGAAATTCATAATATCGAGAAAAAAAATCTAATAAATATTTTTCGAGAACAACATAAAATTTAATTTTAAAAAAAATATTTTAAAAGCAATAAAAATATATATCAAAATAATATAAAAATTAATATGAAATAATAGAAAATTGGAGGATATACTTATTTTGTTTCGTTAAAATGTTTTGATGTACATACAAGATAAAATATCCCAAGATAAGATCTCACCTTCTCAGGTTAAAGTTACCCTTCATGGTTGTTTGGCATGTAGTTGATCTATGTCCCTTCTATTTTGAAAATGACCATTTTATTTTATATATTCTGATAATCTTAATATTCAAATGGTGTGTATAATAATTGGAGTCAAAATAATGTATTAAATGTTTTTATTTTCAACAAAAATATGGTATTGATATTGGTAATTATTGTCTTTGTAGAAGATTTCAATAATGTTTTTTTATCTATTTATTTTGGGTAGTTCATTGCTCCCATTTTTGGATGGTAGCCTAAGTTCTACCGTACTTTTACCTTTTAGTGTAAGCTACAATAATTTGCAAAGTCAACATGTTAAGCCAATATTTTTTTCAAGTATCGATGGTATACAAATAGATTTAAGTTTTTAAAAATAATGCAACAAAACCATCTGTCATGCATGCAAGTTATCACTGAAGACCATGAAGACCGTGTATTGACGGAATAAAAACAAATTTAAATTTATTAAAAATATATTGTGAAACCATCCAGTAAGCATGCATGTAATTGGCAGTATAGAAACATGTATCAAGCAATCTATTGACCTATTTAAGTTGAAAATGGCATGGCTACCAAGTGTCATGCTTAAAGCCCTCCACAAAGTATTGTGCATTCAAAACTACTTTGGTATTCCTTTCGGATAGAGTTTATTTTCAGAAACTCTTTTATCTAGTTTCAAGCTTTGTAGTAGTGTCACAATTTTCAGAATCAAGCACAAAGCTTGTAGGTACTTTCCATTGCTATTTTTTGTGCTTTTTTTCCACAGTTAAGGGGTTGAGTTTCTCATGACTTTTTGGAACAAAAGCAGAGGTGCCAATCATGTTTTCTTTGCTACACACAATTATGGATATGCTTTCTTGCCAAGGTCAGTTACTATTGTCTTTTTGCCGTGGTCGAGCATCATGGTCTTGTTGGGTATTTGTGTTGATTGTCTTGCATTTGTTGTGTTTTATAGGAGGACGTCATAATTCATGATAGGATATGGGCATTCCTGCAGAGCTTTATAATATTGCAAACCTTTGGTGTTACGGGAAAGCACCCTCCCTAGGGTGTTGAACACATACAAATTGCTCCTAAGACCATTGAGGCTCCATACAGTGTTGCGTATCTGAAGGATAAGAGCACAATATCTAGGTGTTTTTTAGAGGAAAGATCAAGATTCATGCCAAGAACATCAGCGACCGAGTATACAACAAGTAAGCTTGAGTAGTTGTTTGTTGAGCTCTGAATTCCAATCATTGTTTGTATGGTTTTCAATTAGTTAACATGTTGCATGTGATCTACAAGGGAGTGAGAACAATGATAGGGAGAAATTTTGGCATAACTAGAGACTCTGCATAAAGTGAAAGCACTTCAAGAGATACCAGACTGAAATTATGTGCTCATTTTTTGCATGTGCAAGTTGGGTTGGGCACCATGGGGCACTTGTATCGTGCCTGTAACATGGAATCCATGGCCTAGGGCCCTCGGTTGTGTCCCAATCATCATTGCAGACAACGTTTCCCTATTGTGACTCGATGTGGTTCTGTGGGGGAACATATTGTTATTCGTGCCATAACATGACATAGCAAACGTGGCCCCACTAACCATAGTATTTACATTTCTATTTTTAAATACTTTCCCAAAGATATATGTGAGGTATCCTTGAACACAAAATGATCTTATTCTTTTCTAGTTTATTAACAACCTTTTGTTTTGTAGTTATTATTTTGTTAATTAAAAAAATAAAAATATATACAATTTATAATAGAAAAAAGATGAAAATTGCTAAGCAAAATATATTTGTGAAAAATAAGCATGAGAAGGTATAATTTTTTTATGATCTACTTTAAAAAATATGTTTGTGAGAAAAATTAGCCACAAAGCTTATAGTAACAGTTTAAAAACTTTAGAATGACTAATAATAATTATAAAAACTGCATAATAAATAATAACTAATAAAAAAGAAATGATAATATTAATGGCTTCTAGTTGGATTACTTAGATAAAATGTAAATGTCAAATCTTTAATATATCACATTTAATAAATGATTATCGCTAGGTATTTACCTGACAAAATTTTTGTTGTTTTTTTCATTTTTATTATTATTTTTATAATTCATTTTATTATTATTTTTATAATTCATTAAATATATATACACAAATTCATTGCTGCCACCTCAGCTATGACATACCATTTCAAATCAGATTGTATTAAGTGATGCCACTAGAGTTAACGCGTGCAATCATTGGAATCATTTCCATGCATTAAATGATGCCAAAAAAGTTAAAGAGTGGAAATTGGAATAGTTTCCAAATTAGTTTGCAATGTTTAACTTTGCAAAAAGTTTAAATTTTAGCTAGTCAAATTGGTCAAATGCATATCGATTGCATTATAATCTTGCCTGCCGCAGGGATAATAATAATAAATATTAAGTCAAATTTCTATGTTATTAGTCTTTAAAATCACTAATAATAAATACCAAGTCATATTTCTACTTTATTGGCCTTTAAAATAAATAATAATAAATATTAAATCACATTTCTACTTTATTGTACTTTAAAATAAATAATAAATACTAGGTAATGATAATAAACGAATTTATAAAAAGTTATTTTAATTTTAAGTGTGTTTTACAAACCCCAAGAGCTGCTACCCTTCACGGGCTATCCAAAGTCATTTTAATTGAGTTTCATATAAAGAGATTTTGTATTTAAAAAGATTTTATATTTTAAAGTTTTTTATTAAAATATAGTATTTTGCTATGATTATTTGTATTTAAAATGATTTTATATTTTAATGGTTTTTTAATTAAAATATAGTATTTTGCTGTATAATTATATTGATGTAGTTGTGTTGAAATATGAATTTTTTTTATTTAAGTTGTACATCAATTTATGTTCTGAATTGTAAATGAAAATCAAATTTATTCCTAAATATTAAAAAAAAAACATTAAAATAAAGCTTTATAAACAATTGATGTTTTCATTAGAATCAAAGATTGTCAATTTGTCTATATTATTAAAAGTACATTCTTAAGATGTGAACTCAGTTCAGTTGCATAGTGAAAAGCCTAGATAGAATTATTTGCTTCATAAAAAAGAATGAAAAAGGTAATGAATTTTAAACAAAGTTTAAAATTTAAAAAAAATGATACTTTGTTTAAAAATTAGAATTGTTAATACATATTTGTGTCATGTTTTTGTTAAGATTCAATTGTATTGTTTTGGAATAAGCCTTAATTATGTTATTATAAATTTGTTTGAAATTATAAAAATTGTAAAAAGGAAAAATAATTAACTAAAAGTTTAAGGTTTAAAAATTTTAATAAGTCATTCAAAATATTTATATATATGTTATGATAAGATACTCAATTGAATTGTTTAGGAATAATCTTTATTTAAGTTATTATAATTTTGCATGAAATTATAAAAATTGTGCAAAATGGCAAAAAAATTAATTAAAAGTTTAAGGCTTGAAAATTTTAATAAGTCATTCAAAATCAAAATTGAAGGCTCAATTTCATTTTATAATATGTATGCATTTAAAGTGTAGATCAAAATATTTAAAAATAAGCACTTAATCTATTTACTTGGATCCACCAAAATGCTCATATATTTACGTCGAAGGCGTTTTCCCTATGGAGATGCAGTCTCAAAGATTCCTCATCTCCCTACCCATTCACAGTTCGACAGGTGTCGTGTCGGATTAGCCAATTGATCATGGACAAGTGTTGTGCTGATCAATGAGAATTTTTTTCCTCTCTGTTTTAGTTGGGTCCCGATTCTGCAATCTCGATTCGTGAATTTCTGTCCCGTAGACCGCTGGTGTCCTCTGTGTTACGGTCGTTCCTGCACGTGAATGGATTGATGGATTGATTGGCAGTTGCAGGTCATTCTTTGGAGTTGGTGTTTAGCTAATGCATTTTATTTGGGTCCCCGATTCTGCCATCTAGATAGGCGAACTTCTACCCCGTAGACCATTGTTGTCCTGTGTGTTACAATCGTCATTTAGTCTAATTACGGGATGATCCAACACCCTTGTTTTGTTTTGTTGTTATTGCTGCTTTGACTAAAAGAGAATGACATAATCCTTGGTTTGTTTTAGTTCAACCAAATTAAGCAAGGGTGTTCCATGAGATGGTCAAACACCCTTGCTTTGTTTTTCTATTACTGTTGCTTTGTCTGATTATTAGTTGTTTATGTATTGCCTCATATTTTTTTTCTCGACAATACAAAATTCGATACATTTTTGCTTGAAAAGAACTCTAAAGCTACAAGCGGCAAATGCCTTTGCTTTATTGCATATAAACACACCTGAAGGTAACCACATATTGATTTTGGTGTGCTTCATTTACACTTTACAGTTTTCCTTAAATTTACAGGACACGAGCGGTCCTATAAACAGTTATATTACCGATGGAAGAGTAGAGAATACCACCGGTCCATAGTTATATTACACTATTTTGCAAATGTAGACTGGGCTAAACACGACTAAATAGTAGACTGGAGTTTTACAAGCACGTTCAAAACAGTTGAATCCTTGCACTGTCATCGACGATTGATTTTCGTATAAATTTCTTTCACAAAAACAGTATTCAATTTTCGGCTTTTTGTCTTGTGGTTTGATTTAGGATTTATATTATGTGTTTCCACAACCCGCATTTTGCGGGATTGCACATTGCCGAAAGGGAAATTGTGGGATGCGGGCTGCGGGATGAGGGTGGTGAATAAAATATTTTTTAGTAATCTCGTACCCCGCACCCCGCATCCCGCCCTGCAATTGCGGGATGAGGGTGGTGAATGAAATATTATTTAGTAATCCCGTACCCCGCATCTCGCCCTACAATTGCGGGATGTGGGATGAGGGTGGTGAATGAAATATTATTTAGTAATCCCGTACCCCACATCCCACAGCCTACATTTGTGGGCTGCGAGGTGCGGGATAGTGGATTATATATTAGTCTATATATTGTATTAAGAAAACTAAATGAATATTAATCTATATACTGTATTAATCTATATATTAATGTTTATTGCAAATTTTGAACAACTGCCATAGAATCAATCTCCAGAGTGGTTGTCCCATGCTCATAGAGATTTTTGACACACATGTGACAGCTTGAAATCCTCGTAATTCCTAGTTTCCAGATCTGAGTCACACCATTCTTCTACAAATGATCCATGCAGTCTTGCACCACCATCGATATTTGCATCAAACTACTCAGCTGACTATGAAGAACTTGTCAATTTTGTTTAAAGGCACACCAAATGTTCAGAGTCAATTTGCCTTCAGAGTCATTTTTATCTATGTGCGCGAGTCGGACATCCCGCAACCCACATCCCACAACTTGCAATGCGGATTGTGGAATCTTGAAGTTTATAATTTGTCAAATTTTCATCCCACAATCCGCCATTTGGGGCATGCGGGTTGCAGGATGTCCGACTCGTGCACACAAAATATCTCCGCATCCCACATTTTGCGGGATGCGGGATGCCAAAATTATCGAAAATTTTTGTTGCGTGTTCCCGCAACAAAAAACACAAAATAAAAACGGGATAGTTAATAAAATTTAGAGAGAGGCTGTCATTTATTTCCATTCTCTTTTTTCACCTGTGAGAGAGATTGTCATTTATTTCCATTTTCTTCTTTCTTTCATGAGGAAGGGTCTTATTTCTTTCCTATACTGTATTTTTGAATTTTGTGTTGTTTAAATTATTGTTCTGATTTAGCATTTTAGTCTTTATGTTGTGTGTCACTTCATTTCCTGTTGAATTTCAATTCCTTTTATAATTGAGACAAATAGTGCCTAGACAATTAAGTGATACACCGAGACAGAAACTCCAGGCATCAATTTATCCGTTCGCACAAAGCAGCAGGCTTCTAGAGGTGTTTGAAACATAAAACCTATCGTTCAATTTATCAATTTATCAATTTAATTTAATATTATATTATTAATTTACCATTTACCTTAAGCTTTTTGCAACGTAGAGTTTCCGCAATCCGCAAAGGTAAATTGATAATCAATTTATCAATTTACTTTTTGGAATGCGGTAAATTGATAAATTGATTATCAATTACCTTTTCACTTTCTGTAGCATATACTGAGACACTCCTATACTGAACATGTCAAGTTGTTCAAATGTTGGATGCGTTGTGGTTTTTTAATAGTACAAGAAATGTATTTTAATATGATTTTTATGGAGAAAAGATTTCAAAAATGGTCGCATTGGATAACTGATTGTTGAAGTTCTGAATTTGTGAATCAACTATCACATAAAAATAAATCAAAACTCAAAAATGAATGTTGGCTTATGCTAAAAAAAAATGAACACAAAGCTACCATACCCTAATGTCCAAAATAGCAAATGAAAGTCCAAGAGCCATATAATACATTTTAAAAGTGGAGATTATACACATGTTTGTTGAACATGTAATTCTTAAAAACGAGCATTTTTAAAAATTTTAAGTAAATTCAAGATGCGTATTACAACATTATGAAGGTACATAAGCAATATAAGTCACAACCCTTTTTTGATAGTTTTGCGACATATACAGAAATACTATGTGTTCAAATACAAACATGTCGATGTTCCTTTTTCAATTTCTGACTTGATGCTGAAAAAGAGCTAGAATGGAAAGATGCTCATGTCGATGTCGATGTTCAAAGACTTGATGCTGAAAAGAGCTAGAATGGAAATATGCTTAGTTGGGGTATTTCGATGTAGAGAAATCTCCATATGAGAAACAGCAAAGCATTTGATATCCTATTTAAAAATATATAGCATAGTAGCATATTAGGAAAGCTTGAAGAATAAATTTGTTGCAATTTCGTTATTCATCATGATGGAAAACAATTGAGAAGAAGGGTAAACAAATAATGATACCCTTTATGTAAGTTCCAGCGAGTAGAGAAATACAATGAAATTTGTAATCATCACCAATCCCATGTCTCTCCAAAAACTATAGGCCTTTCGTTGGAAGTACCAGTGTGAACTTATCTTCCCATCTCTTCCCATTTCGGGCTTTGATATCATCATGCTGTGAGTTTTTTCTTTGGCATCTATGAGAGCAGAAGTAATGTCACTGACGAGTGCAGTTTTTGTGCATATAAAAAATCATAAATGAGGTCCAAATGAGTTTTTCCTCAATAGCAGGGTCTATTTATTCACTGAATCTTACAAATGTAATCATGAGTTCGAAAATTTCATGATGTAGTATATATCTATAACTTTGAATTAATGTGATCTGTATATAATTTCCTTATCTCCTGCAGCACGCTAAAGGTCACTTAAATGGTGATATGAAAGCTCGGAATGGGAGCAGAATCTGAGATGTCAAATATATTGGATTTGAAAGATTGGTCTTTGAAGCGGGTCATACTGACAATGATTTAATGATCAAGCAAGATAGTTCATATATATTACGTCATTATATTAATCGTAGAACTGATTGTTACCCTCATTCTTTGGAATTTTGCTCATTCATCTTAGACAAAAGTGTTTTGTACACAATGACAATGTTGAAGAAGCTTAAAAAGAACAAAATGCGTCAATAATCATTATTTTTATAATACAAAAAAGGAAGTAAACACCAAATCGTAATGATACAAAGTGATGTGTTGGACATTCATCTGCGCTACAATCCTCACCCATTTCCATACAGTTTGCTAGGTAAATTTCCATACATTTTCCTAGCTAAAGTGCAACCATTTCCATATGTTTTTGCACTTCCTTTCTTCTATAGCCCCTTCTTCAAAAGTAGAACTCCTAAGTTATCTTCCCATCTCTTCCCATTCCGGCCTTTGGTATCACCATGTTGGCAATTTTTTCTTCGGCAACCATGAGAGGGGAAGTAAGGACACTGAAGAGTCTAGTTTTTGTGCATATAAAAAACCATAAATGAGGTCCAAATGATATTTGCCTCAATAGGAGGCTCTATTTATTCACTAAATATTACAAATGCTATCATGAGTTCGAGATTTTCATGATGTAATATATATCTATAACTTGGAATTAATGTGATTTGTATATAATTCCATTATCTCTTGGAGACAGTGAAAGGTCACTTAAACGGTGATATGAAAGCCCGGAATGGGAGGAAAATCTAAGATGTGAAATATGTTGCAGTTGAAAGAATTGGTCTTTGGAGCGTGTGATATTGATGATGATTTAATGATTATGGAAGATATTCCGTATATATAATGATTAGGCAACAAGGATATCTTTATACCATCATAAGAAGGCATCGATAAAGTGACAAATGTCAAGTTTACACACAATGGGATAACTTAAGGCTGACAACAGGTGAGGGTAACAGTCACTTCTACGATTAATATGATGACGTGATAATGTTTCAGTACGTTCAAGTGACCTTTCGAGTTGTCAAAGAGATAAGGGAACTATATATTCAAGTCATAAGCGAGTTTGTTTGGCCATAGTTATTTATACATTCAGTCTACTGTCGGATTCAAACCTGAATGTTATGTACAAATTCTGAGGGTTTGCTCATCCTAAATCATTATTCAAAGGGATCGGTCATTCTTGTTACCAGTGAATATAGTTTTGGGGGATTTGATTTGAACCCAAATAAAAAATACATGAGCAAAGATGCCCATATGAAATTAAAGAACAAAAAACTACCCACGATTTATTCAGATCTGTACCCAAATCCTCCACATGGCCAAAAGCAACCGAATTAGACTTCCCCTTTCCGCAGTACGGAACACGGAAATCAGAAGTTACAAGTTACTAATAAAAATTTGTGTATTTCTGCCAAGAGGGTAAAAATATTCTATCTTTTCGCAAGCCAACCTTTGTTTTTTACCTTGGGAGAGTGCATATTAATACTGAGTTTTGAAATTTTAGGTTAAGACACTTATAATTGAGTTTTTTTGGGGTTTCGATTTTGGATTATAAAGTGTGCAAGAAATAATAAAAAATAACTGACAGTGACCTAAAAATATCGCGTACAATGATTATGCCGAAAATTGTGATTAATAATAATACAGTTCAAGTTCCTGCAATCTGCAACCCAGAAGTTTTTGTGAAAGTTTAGCGAGATGACGATGGACAGCATATATGTTATTTGAGATTTGATCGAGGGATCGAATGTAGTCCGCAAATGAGGTTTGCGCAATGGATTGAATCGGATCAGCTTGGCAAAATATAAAATGTACCCACGATCGGGCGATCCAGATGAAGGCAGGTTGCAGATCGAGGGTTTGTGTCGATTCTGTTGAATTAAATTGTGCAGATATTGATAAGAAGTTGATCCATGGTGAATATAACTGGAGAAGAAAATGAAATATATGTGGTTCAAGATCTGTTGATGAACCAAATCTCTCAACGTGGACAAAATGTCCCGATGAACCTAGTACATAAAGAACCTTCCCACGTATGATATGTTTTTTGTGACCAGTAATTGAGTCCCCAGATGCCATTCGCAACATTCTATAGGTCAAGATTATGTTCCCAACATCGTCTGATGTCCCAACTCCGAGGATCCATCATGAAATTTAGATATTTGAAACAGTAAAGCTTGCCTCTACATGAAGCAAAGAAACACGGCCAGCCGAATTCGTTCTTATCCCACCTGCAGCATTTGCGAAAGGGAAAGGAAGGTCAAGTCCAAATGCCTTGACCCACCTGGGAAGCAACGCGGGAGAACACCTAAGGTCTTTTCCATGTCCAGTATGATAATTGAATATCAGAGCAGATGACTTGACTGGATTTTCTGCAAGGAGTGAAGATCCTCGCTCACTTGTCACTTGTACTATTTTTATGATTGCCAGTTGTCAAGTGTGCAGCTATGCTAGTAAGGTCTTTTTCAGTCTATCTAGCTCACCATATATAGCGCCACCGTTCGGAGCTGCTAAAAAATGGGGATGAATGAGCATTGAGAGAAAGGCCAAAAGTGCTCAATTATGTGAGGGCTTGAGTTTCCTTTTAGACAACAATGGTTGTATGGTTCTAGAAGCTCATTTGTCAAGGGGTACTGATATGAAATTATGTTCCAAATCTCTCAACGTGGAAAAAATGTCCCGATGAACCTAGTACATAAAGAACCTTCCCACGTATGATATGTTTTTTGTGACCAGTAATTGAGTCCCCAGATGCCATTCGCAACATTCTATAGGTCAAGATTATGTTCCCAACATCGTCTGATGTCCCAACTCCGAGGATCCATCATGAAATTTAGATATTTGAAACAGTAAAGCTTGCCTCTACATGAAGCAAAGAAACACGGCCAGCCGAATTCGTTCTTATCCCACCTGCAGCATTTGCGAAAGGGAAAGGAAGGTCAAGTCCAAATGCCTTGACCCACCTGGGAAGCAACACGGGAGAACACCTAAGGTCTTTTCCATGTCCAGTATGATAATTGAATATCAAAGCAGATGACTTGACTGGATTTTCTGCAAGGAGTGAAGATCCTCGCTCACTTGTCACTTGTACTATTTTTATGATTGCCAGTTGTCAAGTGTGCAGCTATGCTAGTAAGGTCTTTTTCAGTCTATCTAGCTCACCCTATATAGCACCACCGTTCGGAGTTGCTGAAAAATGGGGATGAATGAGCATTGAGAGAAAGGCCAAAAGTGCTCAATTATGTGAGGGCTTGAGTTTCCTTTTAGACAACAATGGTTGTATGGTTCTAGAAGCTCATTTTTCAAGGGGTACTGATATGAAATTATGTTCCTTTATCATCCTGGTTGTCTGCACTAGGAAATTGCCAACCATCAAGGCCTGGATGTGATGCACTTTGAATATTTCTGAATAGGAATACTTCTAGCTGCACAATACGGCGGTTTTCCTGTCTCTGGAGTGTGTCCCCATAAATCCTCGAAGAGGTCACAACTTCCAAAGTCCTACTACATGGGGGCCATGTTCAGCGACAGGCAGTCGGAGCAAATGCTCATACTGCGGTGGCGGGTGTCTGAAGTCTTCATCACCTCATTTGTAATTCCCACTTGCTAATTTTCTCTGAGGTGGTGACGAGGTTGAGGACATACTCCACTTTATTGCCTGTTGGAGAGCCTATTTCATAGGAGGTGAGGAGAACATGAATGCTTGTCTCCAAGAGCCCTCATACAACAATGTTACTAGCACATAGGGGAATTGTGGACAAGGGCGAGCACAAAAAGCACATAAAATCGTTTGGTGGTAGGAAACCATGCAGAAAGGCACCGTTGAGCACGAAACACATAGGCAGGGAAGGATATTTCACAAGAGTTTGAGCGTTTCGGGGTTTCAAACCATAGTCATATCATAATATTAGTTGGTTAAGGTTTTTTTATGGTTAATTTATTCCAAAACAGTGCTTTCTTATAACAATAATCTTAATAGTTTATGGTTAAACTTGGGGTCCTAATAATTGAGCTACAGTTCAGGATCATTTGGACTTTGAACAAGAGACCGAGACTAATATTGTGTAGTCAATAATGGGCAATGGTAAACAAAATCATAATTTACTTTATGTAATAGATTTAACTAACAACCCAAGCTATCAAATCATTTGTTAAAGCAATTCTCTGATGCAAACCTTAGTGACTCTAAATTAATTCATTTAAGAAATTAATCCAAGGTCTTTTTTCTAATTAGTGTGTGTTTTTTGTACTTAAGAGAACAATGGTAATTATTTCAAGTTTTATTTGTTTCAATAATAGCTCTTCCACTTTCATTTGCACACAACCAGGGGAGCATATGAACTGATTCAATAGACAGACGAGTAGTCAATGCTAGAACTTTCTGTAATTTTATGCTAACAGAGATGCAAAATCATTATAATTATTACATTTCAGAAGATTTTGAACACCTAATATTAAAAATCTTATTAACAATGTTAGTTGGTTAAGGTCTGCAGGATCAGCTTTGCGGGAGGCGGGATCAAAACAAAATTTACAAGTTTATTAATTGTTCCGCAACCCACATTCCACAACTTACGGCTTGCGGGATGCGGGAACGCAAAGTATTACAAACTTGATTCAATTAGCTTCGCAGCCCGCAATTCCACATTTTGCAGGATGTGGGTTGCAGACAGACACAAACCAAACGAAAATAATAGGAACTCCGCAACCCACATTCTGCATATTGTGGGATGCAGGATTCGAGTTTATTAAAATTAACACATATAAAACTCTCCTGCGTCCCGCAAATGCGGGATGCAGGTTTGAAAAATGAAATATCAAATGAAAGGTTTGCTACACTCTGCAAGTTGCGTATTTGCGGGTTGCGGGATGTTAAAAAAATCCAAACATAAATTCATCATTCTGCATTCAAAACAAAGAAATCAAACATAAATTTTTGGAAATTGGTTAAGTTAAGGTATCCCGATAATCAAATAAAATCTTAATATAACCCTTTAAGATTTACAAAGAGTCTTACCAAGTAATCTTCGTACGTAAAATTTGGGCTCCTGTGTCATAATGACATGGGATCTGTTGTACTTACACATTGGTACTTCTAGAACAGACACATTGTGCAGCTGGAAATATTCCTATTCGGAAATATTCAAAGTGCATCACATCCAGGCCCTGATGGTTGGCAATTTCCTGGTCACTGTCGGTTATTTTTTATTATTTCTTTCACACTTTATAATCCAAAATCGAAACCCCAAAAAAACTCAATTATAAATGTCTTAACCTAAAATTTCAAAACTCAGTATTAATATGCACTCTCCCAAGGTAAAAAACAAAGGTTGGCTTGCGAAAAAATAAAATATTTTTACCCTCTCGGCGTTTTTTTGCACCTCTTGGTGCAAATGCTAGAGATAGATGCATTGCAAACTAAAAATTAGTGAGGCTATCGAAAAATCAAGATAATTCATTTTTTTCAAACTAAGGCATATAATCAACTCGAATAACCTCAAATAATAACATGTAAGTGTTGTTTAGCAACCAGAAAGCCAAAAGGCTCAAAAAACATAATGATAACTTATGTGGCAAAAACAACCATTTTCAAATAGCGCAAAAAATCAATAATCGAAATTATGATGATTATGCATGAAATTTCTCTAATTGCTTCACTTTTAATAACATAATTTTATAATTTCATCATCCCACAAAAAACCAAGCAAAAGTACTGATCATGAAGCATTGAATGCCAAATACTCGAAAAAGGAAATCAAACACTAGATCATTTTTCATAAAGAATAAGCAAAAGAAATGGGAAGCACGGAAAATAACAAGTCCAATAAAGGGGACCATCTAACCACCAAATGAAATCCAATAAATCATAAGCAAATGAAATTTGAAAACCATGTATTTACAAACAAAAATGGGGGGGGCCTTCATTTTTGTAAGATTTAGGGGGAGTTGTTGGAGGCCCAACAAATGGCTACACATTGGTCGAAGTAGTTATCTATGTTCAATATTCATCGAAAGACTTATTGACACCAAATCAATAAAAATAAGTTTAAAAACTATATAGATAAATTTCTAAATAATGGGTACCACCAAATGCTTATGAAATTAAAAGATGTTTGCATGTAACATGAAATCAAGAAACTTATATATCTCCTCTTCCAACCAATGTATGAGGTTAATTTTTTACCAACTTACAATCCTGAAACAATTGATACAATGTGTGACTAAAACTTCAATTTGTGTGAGTAACAAATTGCCTAAGTGTGTTCCAAATCTCTCTTTGAATCGACATTGCATCCCTGGCAGCGAGTGCCCATAACCCCTACAAAGGTGCCTTGTATGATATAAGCATTGACCCGCTTCCAACAAGCATCCATACCCCTGACAAGTTTACTTATACTTCCCACACTAGATAGTACTTTCAACTTCCATTTGACTAACCTCTAAGAGTTTCATATATATAATATTGTAAAAGTGATGAGGGTAATGAAAGTAGGGAGGTCAATAAGCATGATCCATGCTACCAACAAGCGTTCATAGTCCTGATGAGCTAACTTGTTAATCTCACACTAACTAATGCTTCCAACTCCCCTTTTACGACTGCATCTTTAAGATTTGAATCAATGTAATTGCATATATATATATATATATACATGTGGGATAGCTCGAGTGGTTGATTATTGTAAGTTGTGAGAAGAAGGTCTTATGTTCAAATCCCCGAGTGGCTATACATTTCTATATAAGGGCCTCACTTGATTTCCCCATCGAGTTAGCTCTGTAATCAAAGTGAACGGGGTATGGCCCTTCGGATGGGTCCCCTATGATTTCTTCCCATGGATGTAGCAACATCATTGGGGGGTTTGTGAACCACAACATATATGTGTGTGAGTGTGTGTGTGTGTGTTGTGTTCAAAAACCCCCCAATGGAGTTGCTACATCCATGGGAACTCTATTCCGCAACTCTTGGTCCACAAACTCAATTCCTTCTGTAGTTTCCTTTTCGCAACAGCCTTTCCGCAATTGTGGATTGTGGATGTTCCTTCCCACTTTTCCCAAAATGGGATTTTGCATTATCCTCCCGTAAATCTCTTTCCGCGGTCTGACCTTTTCATTGGTCAACGTGCCCCTTTACTCAGTGGATTCATTGTCGATCATTGGATCTGGATCCAATCATATCAACGGTTTACTTTCAATTACCAAAGTGTCTCACTTTGCAATTTTGGAACCCAAGCTCTGGGTTAACCTCCGCACACTTTAGCTCTGTGGAATCAACACCAACCGTTGGATCGTCCTTCCTTCGATCTTGACCGTGGATTCGATATGTCCAAGTTGAGTTGAATTCAACCATATCGTATGTTTAACTCACTTGCAACTCTCTTTTCTGGAATTCTTTCTTAGTCGTTGATGAGAACGCCTGGATCATAGCCCTTCTATCTATAACTCAACTTACATTGGTTTTAACTTCTTCCAGAACCTTAAACAACTTGTAGCTTCTTGTTGTGGAATTTATCCTTGATCCTCGATTTCTTTCTTGCCTCTTCTTCAGCCATCCATACCTGCACATACTTAACACACGGCCATTTGCAGAGATGATGAAATTTCTCTAACTATCCCAGTTCGCATTTGATTGATCATAGAATCGTCAATCAACATCATTATCGATTCGATTCTATTCCCACACACAGATATCCATCTATCAACAATTATTCAGCTATAATTCACAGATAAATTGCGTTCATTCACATATCACACCTAAATCCATTCACATATGGAGATACAAATAGAATTTCCTTCCCGTTGATAATTTAACAGAATTCCTATAATTTACACAGAGACATGCATAATTATATTTCTTCATTCAATCCTAAGAAACATTATAGATTTACAATTTGTTTCAGAACCTGTTTTTTGAACCTATTCCACTCGACCTCTCTAATGGCTTGATTTCTCATTGATTGGACACCCCCCTCTCCTATTGCCTCGAAGGATTACATGCATATTTGCCATTGGATTCATGAACCAATTCTTGTTCAGATCCTTAATACATTCAATACACTCCCTATTCATAGCAACTCAAACCAATTTTAGCAACGTACTCAACCCTATCTCCATGACTCACTTAACAATCCTTGAATGTTGCCAATAGTTGTAGACTCTACTACACAACTCACTTAATGACTAATGACTCATCACCTATCTAGAAGCACACTTGTAAATCAAACATATTTACATATTACATTAAAGAACAATTCATTTTAAAAATGAATACCATTCTAGGTCTGTTCCAAACATTGGACTTGTACTTGGATGGAGAGAAGGATGCTCCTACATCAGACTCCCCGAGTAGAAAGAAATATGACCTCCTAGTCATAATCTTTAGTCTTCAATATTCCAGGATCCCAAACTTTGTTTTGTAGCTGGTCATCCATCTCATCATGTTGTTTTATCTTTGTCATCTTCAGTTCTCCTGGTTTCCATACTTTCTGTTGCAATTCTCCACTGGCTTTGCTTCTGCTATATTTCTTTGTTATGTGTCTCATGTTGTTGCTTTGTCTCTTTGCTCTGCTGATGTAAATATTCATTAAAATTTTCTCTTTGTGTCTTTTATGAGACATTTTCACCATCAGCATCCTCATGTTTTCTATTTCACTGTCTAGTCTGTCTCTTGGTTGGTATTCCCTTGGCTGGTGCATTTCCTTATATTGAACTTGTTGTTATAGTTGTTGCATATCCTTTTCATTTATATCTCTAGCATTTTCATCTTGTCCTGCAAGTGTGCCAGTACTAATTGAAATCTTCATATGTTCATCATAATTTGTAGTTTATGATCCTATCTTTAGGTTCATAGTATGAATATGCAAAATATGTTTCTATATCTTTCTTTCCAAGATATCCACTTCTTTACAAAACCCAATGAATTCATTATCCATTAAACTTATCAACTTCATACAGTCCTCATTTTCCTTCGACCAACCTTCTAATGATTGTACTTCATCCTCTAATCCTGCACATTAAATTAAATCATCAATTTCAAGAATATCTAATTCAATGGATACCTTAATATATTATTATGCCCGGTGCTCTTCAATTGCATTTAGGGTGCAAATTTCCTCCAAACACTCTATTTCTTCAATCCATTGGATAACAAGTGCATTAGAATATTCATCTTTCTTCGTGTTGTTTTAACAGTCCAACCTTCTTCCATTTGCAGCACCAAATTCTTCTTCCCGTCTCAGCTGCATAGGGTACTCTTCTTGGATGTACTTATGAGACAACATAACCTCACTTTTTATCATAATGCAATTATGATATTGTCCTCTAGAAATGTCTTCGTACATTTATTTTTCTTCCTTCATCTTCAAGACAGCTTCAAGTGATTCCCCATCCTCATTGTCCTCGAATACATATTCAACCAAGAATTCGTCTATTTCAGCTATATCTTCTAGCAACTTTGTTTGTTCACCAACCTGCATAAGCACATTGTGTAAGTGTTCTTCATTACATGCATTAATATTAATACACGAATCATTAGATTTAAAAACATAAGGCTCATCATCTAAAGCCTCAAATTCCTCATCCTCATATGGCTCTGAACTTGTCAGAGAGTTCAGAAAATTATTTATAATCTTTGTTTCATCATCCTTATTCTCATCTTCTCCCAACAATGGGCCATGTTCTAGTTCACATACCAAAACTTCCATCTCATACTTAGTTATCTTGATTTCTTCTTTCAATATGGTAAACATCCTTTGTTGCAGCTTCACTTATAGTGAATGCCATATTACCTTCTTCTTTTTCATTATCCAACCATACCTTTGGTCCTATTTCTGTAGCAGCATCTCCAAACGAATAATTTGCAAACCTATGTCAACTAATTCTTTGTCATACTCCTCTTGACTCATCATGTTGATGTCTTATGCCTGGATATATTTTCTTTCGATGTGCATTTCCTTTGAACCCTTGCAATGACTCCCATTAGTCATCATTTCCATCTTCTTTTCTTCCATGAAATTTATCTTGTTCACTTGTGGACTGTAGATAATCCTTCACCTTCAGCAAGCCTTCATACCTTCTACTAAACCTCAGCAAGCTCTCTCTCCTTGAGATTTTCCTTTTGGTATCTCTAGTTATTTTACTCTAGAACCTCTTGAGCAAACTCCTTTGCTCATGTTGGCTTTTGCAGATCCACTTCTTCTCTTAGAACATTTAGCTTATTCCCTATTTGTCAAATCTTTGTCACGGTATTTTAGGTTCTGCCACTGCTTTCTCTTTTCTCTAAGAGTTCACCAAACTCTCCATCAAGAACACAACTATCCTTGATACATGTCCTCTAGCTTCCATCACTGCTATCAAACCCTTCTTGTTTGTTTCAACAATTAGTATAACCAAATTTAAATAAAACATCAATCAATCCATACCTTAAGACTTTTCCACTTATATAGTTGGTTGAAACATCTCTCCTCTCTGCAATTTGTTTCCTGTTGTCTGCAACATGAACTTCTTATGGCCATAATCAGCATAACACTACACCAACTTTCCTATGAGATATGTACCAAGACCTTATCATTTTTCTTCATCAAGAACATAATTATTTTTTAGAACAACTCTCCCATTTGTAACAGCTACCAAACTTTCGTTGCTACCTGCAATCTGTCACTAATTATCAAAAACCAGAATTATCGTAAAAACATTAATCCCATACCTTCAAAGATCTTCTTCCTAATCTTTCTCATCCACTCATCTGCACTTTGGTGAATTACCCTTTTCCTTGCTTGTATCTTAATCATATTTTCATCATCTGATCCTATTCCAATCCCTGGAATTTATCTCCAATGTCTGATCTGATCCTACTTGCACATGACTGAGCATGATACATACTCACAATTATCAATCTTCAATTCAATAGTCAATTTTAAGAAATTGATTTACCTTTATTTCCTTCATTTGTTCAAGAGTATTATCAAACTCTTTTCATGCATCATAACTCCCTGCTTGTACCTGTTAAATCCTTCCAAGGATTTTTTTCTCTTCTGTGTCTAGAATCAAACTACACTTTCTTTGTCTCAACAATTTCCTCACCTGAATCGGCTCAATTTATTTGTTGCGATCTTCAATGTCTTGTTAACTTAAGAACATGATTTCTTTATACAAAAAAATATATATATATCAGTTTATAAAAATACCTCATATCGCCAGCCTTCGTTTAGGAACGGTTTGTTTGCAACTCTCACAATTGATCTGCAATAATACTTTGATGCAGATCTGGCTTGTCAACTTTGATTCTTCTTACTTTACACACAGAATCTTCTATGCTCTTATACCAAACTGATGCAGGTGGGAAACTCAAATTGCCATATCCCAACTGCTTTCCCGGGAATATTTTTCTCTACATCTAGCAAACCCTCTAAATCTGGCAACTCGGCCAAATATTTATCCTTTCGCGACTCATGTTCTGCAAACTCAATTCCTTCCGGAGTTTCCTTTCCGCAATTGCGGGTTGCGGATGTACCTTCCCATTTTTCCCGAAATGGGCTTTCGCAATATCCTCCCGCAAATCGGTTTCTGCAGTCTGACCTTGTCGTTAGCTAGCACGCCCCTTTACTCAATAGATTCATTTTCAATCGTTGGATATGGATCCAATCATATCAACGATGTACTTTCAATTACTGATGTGGATCACTTTGTGATTTCAGAACCCAAGCTCTGGGTTATCCTCTGCACACTTTATCTCTACGGAATCAACACCAACTATTGGATTGTCCTTCCTTCGATCTTGACTGTAGATCTAATACGCCCAGGTTGAGTTGAATTCAACCCTTTCATATGTTTAACTCACTTACAACTCTCTTTTTTGGAATCCTTTCTCAATCGTTGATGAGAACGCCTGGATCGTAGCCCTCTGATCTATAACTCAACTTACGTTGGCTTTAACTTCTTCCATAACCTTAAACAACTTGTAGCTTCCCGTTGCAGAATTTATCCTTGATCCTCGATTTCTTTCTTCCCTCTTCTTCAACCATCCATACCTGCACATAGTTAACAAACAGTCATCTGTAGAGATGATGAAATTTCTCTAACTATCCCAATTTTCATTTTATTGATCTGAGAATCGATCAATCAACATCATTCTCGATTCGATTCTATTCCCAGACACAGATATCCATCTATCAATAATTATTCAACTATAATTCACATTGAAATTACGTTCATTCACATATCACGCCTAAATCCATTCACATATGGAGATACAGAGAGAATTTCCTTTCCATTGATAATTTAACAGAATTCCTAAAATTTACATAGAGACATGAACAATTATCTTTCTTCATTCACTCCTAAGAAACTCTATAGATTTACAATTTGTTTCAGAACCTTTGTTCTGAACCTCTTCCACTCGACCTCTCTAATGGCCCGATTTCTCATTGATTGGCCACCCCCCTCTCCTATTGCCTCGAAGGCTTAGATACATATATACAATCGAATTCATGAACCAATTCAAGTTCATATCCTCAATACATTCAATACACTCCCTATTCATAGAAACTAAAACCAATTTTAGCAATGCACTCAACCCTATCTCCACGGCTCACTTAAAAACCCTCGAATGTTTCCAATAGTTGTAGACTTTACTACACAAATCACCTAATAAATAATGACTCATCACCTATCTAGAATTACACTTGTAAAACAAACATATTTACATATTACATTAAAGAACCATTCATTTAAAAAATGAAAACCCTTCTAGGTTTGTTCCAAACATTGGGCTTGTACTTGGATGGAGAGCAGGATGCTCATGCATCAGGTGGGCCCCCTACGATTTCTTCATGTGGACATAGCAGCCCCGCTAGGGGGTTTGTGAACCACAAGCACACACACACACACGCACACGCAGATTTGCAATTTGGGTGCTAAGGGAAGCGGGGTGATATGACACTGAATTTGATTTACTTGGAAGCTACTTACTCACAAATATTAGTTTTAAAGTCTTTTATCCAACAAATACTTTGCGAAAAATCTTTTTAGTGTGAGGTGGATGAAGCAGAAGAAGATAATTACAAGAAACTTAAAGTAAAAAGTGTGCTAGTGGTAGAAAGAAAATTTCACGTAAACACAAGAGTTTCCCCACAAATAGAAGCTTCATCTATAATACATGAGACTTCATAAAGATAATTAAGTGCAAGGCTTTTATTTGTAGAAATTTATGAAAAGGTATCCTAGCTGTAACTAGTTGCAGAGCAAAAACTCTTTTATTTTTTCAAAAAGGAAATAGAAAACTTGCAAATGGTCAATTTACAATAGAAAAACCCCATAATAATAATAAGTGTAGAAAAACAAAAACAAAAACAACGAAGGAAAACAAGTAAACGTATGTACAAGTTAACCCATGATAAAACTTGAATATATCAAAATCTCGCGAAAATGTAACAATCATATCACAAATCAAAAGAAAGGGAAGAATTAAATTCTCACAGAGTTGATAAATATTAACTTGTCAAAACTTTGAATGACAGTCGAGAGGGTTGAATGGACTCAAAATTTGAAAACCAACATATGGTCAAAATCTGTAAAACAAACTCAAGATATGGTCATAATCTGTGAGACAAAGTAAAATAATTAGTGTAAAAATCTTAAAGTAACAACATGCATGGAAAACGATAACTAATCTCACCAAACTAGACTACCACAAAACGACTCAAAGAATGAAACTTGGCAAGTTCGTTGATGGGGTCAAATGTGATCGAAAAATAAAAAAAAGAGATATGAACATGACATCCACATCAAACTAGAAATGAATACGAATAGACTTATTTTATGAGAAAATTTAATCAGTTCGTCAAGGTTCGACACTTTTATTCCTTGTAAGATTTTTTAATTATTTTATGTGTAATAATTTGTTCTTTCCTTAAGATTATGAAAGATAAAATTTATCTCATTTTTAATGAGATATTGAATTAATCTAGATTTTAATTCAGAAACAAAAATCATTAAGGAATCTAAAATAAAAATAAAAATCCTAAAGAGAAATCCTAACTAAAAAATACAATTAAAAATGATAACAATGAAATATTGAATTTAGCGAGCTTTTTAATTTAGAAACAAAAATCATTAAGGAATCTAAAATAGAAATGAAAATCCTAAAGAGAAATCCTAACTAAACATGACATCATTTAGGATAGACGACTCCTAATTAAATTCGTGTCAAGGGAATTTAAAAGAAAGAAAATTAACTCAAACTTAAAGATCCTATTCTTTTTCATTCTGATTCTGATTTCTTTAAATATTGTTGTTTCATAATTTAGAAAACCAATTACATTAAACATTTTTTATATAAGTCGAAATAATTAGAAATTAAATATGTAATTATCAATTATGAACAAGAGTCTAAAAAGCAATCAAACTTCCCTGAACGTATGTATGAATAATGAGAATAATGGCTCATCTTCAGTTGAATCTCTTCATAACTGCTTTATTCAAATGGGTAAAACAAAAACAAAGTAATATACTTGTTAAGAAACAAACAAAAACAAATTAATTTACTATTGTAGTAAATAAAACAAAGTAATTTACTATAATACTATTAAACTACCATGTCATTAACCTAAACTATGTATGCACAATAAAATAAAATAAAGTAAAATCAAACAAGTGGAATAAGAAACAAAGTTGCTTAGTACGTGCCTCCTAAGAAGAGATTGAAAATATATAGCAATAGGATAATTTTGCTGTAAAAATATATGATAAAACAAATATAATTACAATTTGAAAGAAATTAAAACAAAAATGAATTAAAAAATGTCCATTTAAATACGATATAGGTTATTGCAATGTAGCATAAAACAAGCATATTCAAGCTTCCTTACATACTTCTAGTAATATTCTTGACTTATGTTATAAAAATATGCAAGTTTCTTTATAGACTAGCATAAATAGGAAATGCGAAATAATAGCTTATAAGACTATAAATTAATATCATTGTTGTGAGAATAGTTTATTTATATTTTATTATAAATTTATAATGTTTTACAAATATGCAAGTTTATTTTATAGACTAGCATAAATAGGAAATCAACAGAATTCAAGGCTTCTTGAACACAGTCGCCATTTTACGATTTGACCTTTCAACATTTTTTTGTGATTCTAGTTCATATTTTTCCACCCAAATTCTACACAAAACTTACAGGGTTGAAAATCTCTGTCTTCTTTTTAGGGAATGAGCTCTTCCAGGGATGGCATGGCTGTGAATCGTAACTGATGGAATTAGCAGACGTTGATTTGGTTCTCCCAGAGATATTGAAATAGCGACAACTTTATGGAATTGTTAGTTCCTCATCATCAAGCAAACACGGGAAGCGCA
>LPNX010648115.1:610140-667762 GCA_001517045.1 Pseudotsuga menziesii
TGCTTTTTTTCTAAACTTTTAATGGAAGGGACCTCCAAATAGAAACCCATTTTTATATTGAGCAGAAACAAAATGCTTTTTTCACTTTGGAGGGATCCTAAACAAAACGCTTTTATCCAATGGAAAGAAAACAAAATACTTTTATAACTTTGTAATGAAGAATATATATGTATATATCCTTCATGTTGAATAAGCGAAGCATAATATACCATGGAACTGAATTCACAAGGTATCAAACGTGAGGTATGAGACATGCTAATCAACGACGCAAGATGGTGCACTAGCTTTACACATATTCTATGTTGGAATATATATACTTACGTACAATATATATTTCAGAATATATTCTCAATATTCTCAATGGTGAAGTAAATGGTGAAGTAAGTGCCAAGTTAGCACATATTTTTCATCTTTAAATTTAGTTTTTTTTTTAATTTTTCATCACCCTCGTGAGTCCATCTTACTCCATTCTACTGCAGCATAACTGGTCTTTTATTTTTGGCGTTTTTTTTTCTTTGTAGTGATTCAACTGACCTTTCTAGAATAGTAAAATATGTGAAGTTCAAATTGTAATTGATAAAATAATCTCTGTTGCATGAATTTTTGCAGCCAATTTTGCGCAAACAGAAACGTCGATAATGACGGTTTAAGTTCCGAGTTTTTCTATTTCGTACTAATTGGAAACTTATCCCGGTATAGCAGTTGATAAAGGCGATGGCAGCCAAAGGTAAAGGTAAGGCTATTGGCATTGATCTTGGAACTACATACAGCTGCGTAGGAGTATGGGAGCACGACAGAGTTGAAATTATTGTTAATGACCAGGGAAACAGAACCACTCCTTCCATGGTTGCCTTCACACCCTGTGAAAGAATCGTTGGCGATGGCGCCAAGTATCAGATCGCTAATAATCCCCCCAACACCGTGTTCGATGTCAAAAGACTCATCGGAAGAAGATTCAGCGATCCCTATGTGCAGAGTGACATGAAACTATGGCCCTTCACTGTTGTCTCTGGAGACAATGGCAAGCCTCTCATCCAGGTTGAGTACAAAGGGAAGAGGAAGGAGTTTGCAGCCGAGGAGATATCTTCCATGGTTTTATCAAAGAAGAAGATGATAGCTGAAGCATATCTCAAATCTGATGTCAAGAATGATGTTGTCACAGTGCCTGCCTATTTTAGCGATTCTCAGAGAAAGTCTACTAAAGATGCTGCGGCCATTGCAGACCTTAAGGTGATGAGAATTATTAATGAACCTACAGCTGCAACTATAGCTTATGGGTTTCATATAGTATGCAATGAGAAGAAGACCATCCTGATTTTTGGCCTGGGTGGAGGTACCTTTGACGTCTCCATTCTTACTGTGGACAATGGTATATTTGAGGTGAAGGCTGTGGGAGGAGACATGCATTTGGGAGGGGAGGATTTTGACAATAGGATGCTTAATTATTGTGTCCAGCAGTTCAAGAGAAGAAACAAAAAGGACATTACCACAAATGCAAAAGCCCTTCAGAGACTCCGGTCAGAATGTGAGAGAGCAAAAAGAAGTATGTCTTCTGCTGTAGAAACTGTAATTGATATTGACTGTCTCTATGAAGGACTGGATTTGCATATGAAGATTAGTAGAGCCAAGTTTGAAGACCTCAACGCTGATTTGTTCGAAAAGTGCATGCAAATCCTGAAGCAATGTCTGCTAGACTCAAAGGTGAATAAAGAGCAAATTAACGAAGTTGTTTTGGTAGGAGGTTCCAGTCGCATTCCAAAGGTACAGGAACTCATCCAAGAATTCTTCGATGGAAAACAACTGTGAAAAAGCATAAATCCTGATGAAGCTGTTGCATATGGTGCTGCAATTCAGGCGGCACACTTGAACAATGAAGGCGTCCATTTAGTCCTTATCGACGTTACACCTTTGAGTCTTGGAATCCAAACTGACAGTGGGGTTAGTAAATTTGAGTTGCGTGGAATTCAAGCATTCTGGTTTCGATCCAGCTGAGCATGACTGGCGTGGTGGCCGCTAGAATCATCAGGGACATGAAATTTAACTTTAAATTGAATAATTATGCGAGAGACGATCCTAGTTTCGCCAAGCTTCCCAGCGTTCTGCTAGACCGGATTAAGTTAATGAGTTGGAAATTTAACATGGCAATGGATATAATTTTGATTTTTTTAATTTTATTATTATGACGTCACGTTGCCACATGTCAACTCAAATCCAAATACCAAATTCCAAAGTTTACGTCATCTTCTATCCACCAATCAGCTGTTTACAAAATAGTTTTTTTAACAAAATTTAAAAAAAATATTTTACAAATCCCTAAGTTATACTTTGCAAAACAGATTTTAATTTTTTATACCTGCATCAAAAGAGAGCAACTAATACCAAATTCAAAAGAGTTTGACTTGCAATCGATTACAATATACCTGCTGAGGCAGGTATAATAACGAGTAAAACCATAAAAGCACTTTTAATAGCGCCATAAGAACACTATTTCCAATTAGTAACCGAAAAATGAAATGTTATTAAAATAAATATCACTCGAGTCTTTAATCATAAATGAAGAAAATAAGGGCTGGTCATTTATTGGAAACTTATTGAGGTGAGAATCCTCAAGCCAATCCACAATCATATCATGATAGACATATTTAAATGAATCTATAGATGAGTAATGATTATGCATGAAATTGTTTGTTTCAGAGATTGTATGTGCAAAATTGAAGGGCTTCATGTTAGGAATAATTTGAATTATATGAGATATTGTCTCTCGTCATATTAAGAATGTTGTCATTAAAAAGATGGGAACCATTAACATAGTTAGTTTTATTAAAACTTTCAGTCTCAAGTAGTTGATAAGTTAAAAAAGATCATTCTTCATTAATCAAAAGTGGCAATGAATCAATAGGAGGAATTTTAAGAAATATGTTTCATAAAGGATTTATTTCTTCCCATATAAAAGATTTAACAAAATATTTATAAGAAGTTTATCTTTTTCATATTCAAAATATGAATTATAATTAACTTTCACCCTATTAGAATTTGGCCAGGGAATTCTAAAGGATATGAAATGATCACTTGAGAAGCACAGCTATCAAACAAATTAGAGTACAATGGAAAATAAGTTGATGATGAAAGAAAATCAAAAGCATCCCTAGATAAAGCATCCTCTTTGAATGAACACTTTTCTTCCATTAGAATATTTGTGTTCAATTCCAATCATGAATTTTTCTCTTCTCCTAAAATAAACTAACCATTATACTTCTTATGCTCTTTTGAAAAATCTAAACATAATAAGTTTTGTTTTAACAAAAATCAAGCAATATATTAGGGAAAAAAAAGTTGTGCACAGCCATTCATTACAAAATTGGTAACATAAGTTGCAAGAAGGTCTGAGAAGAGAAGAACAATAAAACAACTATGCCTATAAACAGTTTCCTGAAATTAACCATAACATGGGAAGGGTAAATTTTAACAAACTATTGGTTCAGCAGAATACAAAAAAAACATTTACTGGTTGACTAGGAAGGAAAACTATACATCTTTTTGCCTTTGAGGCAAGGGGCTGGCTGAGTGACAGATACTTCTTCCATGGGTAGAGCACCTTCTTCTGGAGAATCCTAACAATGGATGCACTAGGTCATTCTACACATTTTCAGCACTTCTTCCTTGATAATTTCCACTGTTCCCATAAGCTGCTTTAGGTCACACTCTTGGTCGTCGATTCTGGAATCGTGACAACCAATTGGTTGGTGAGATATCGAATATTAGAAGACATTTCCCTGTTCTCATTTATGCCTACGCCTATTACCTCATAAACCCTACACAGATGCAATTTGATATCTTCCAGACCAAACTTTATACTAGCAAAGTCTGCGTCCTCATCCTTCTTTGCCATAGTTCCAACAAGTCTGCCTTTTCTCCAATACGAGAGACCTTCAAACAAACCATGCAAATGCTGGATGTCGGCTTCTTATCAGTCCTCACACGGGATTGCATACAGAGAATGAAAATTGAAACTAGAGTCACAATAAGCCTCTTCCATATCACTTGTGTGAACAAGCTCTTCATGGATTTGGGGTACAACTGAAGTGAAATCCCATTTAATGAAATCCAGAGGGAGTTACTAGCACTTGGCAGGAGGGAGGCCACGCGGCTCATGGAACGGCAGGGATTCAAATAGAAAATTCGATCGTGGAGGTATCCTTATGTCCATCAAAGGATTGTTAGGGAACAATTTCAAACCCTCTTGCTTGATTAGCATACACAATAGTACCTTGGGTGTTATGAACTCCTTGATTGGATAGCTTCTCAGCTAGGCCTTTGTTCTCCTGGATAATATGAAAGAAGAGAACTTGAGGTTTAGAGTTGAGGAGACAACTCCTATCATAAATTATTTTGCAACTAGTTAAACCCTTTTTATATTCGGTTCTCATCTTCTGAATAACATGTCTTGAGTCACCAAAGACCATTAGCTTTGAAATGGATTTCCAATATATTAGCTCCATCCCATGAAAAAGTGAAATCCATTCCTCTTAATTGTATGTTTGAATTCTGAAGGCTCAAGCCAAGGAATTACTATATTTCCTCTGGGATCAAATATAATCCCCCCCCCACCCCGCACCTTCCTCCCATGTTTCTTAGTTGGGGTGCGCCAGGCTAGTGTTCTAGTGCAATGCATAAGTGACGCCCGAGAGCCCCAGCAACAAGCTATTGTGAGTGGGACCTCCACCTAGAAAAATACATTTAATATCATGTGGTTCTAGGGACCATGTTTCATATATTAAATTGATAAGAGCATATACTACACTTGATCTTTGCCAAAACGTGGAGAAAGGTATTCTAAATATAACAAGTTATTCAAAACACAATCATGTTCATTATAAAAAGGTAAATATGAGAGCAAATTATAAGAATTTTTAGAAATAGGAGATTTAAGAACTAATGGAAAATTGACAGAGCAATTAGTGATATAATCTCCTGGAAGTGGGTCTTGAACTTATTCAATTAATTTAGGTGAATATTTGTTGATAGCATGACCGCAAATTTCAAATTCAATCTCTTTCACTTTTGAGATGGTTGTAGTATCTAGGAGAGTGTGACAACTTTCTTCTTTTAAACTTAAAGTTTTCTTCTCTTTTAAGGAATATATTGATAGACTAGGAATATCAAAAGCTACGTTGACATACTCTAAAACATCGTGCTCCTTCTGATCTATCAAAGTGAAAAAAAATTTGGCAAAAAGTGTTGATATCCTACAACTTCTTAATCTTTTTTCTAATTCAACATGTGAATAAAATATCAACACATGATTCAGATTGATTAACAATTAATTGATCGTATTCATTTGAAAGAGAAATAGCACATCAAAACCATTGAATAATAGAAGGAATATTTTTCAAAGGAAATCTATAACAAATATGTATGAATATAATTGCAAAATCCTCTACTGATTCATCATGTTCTCTCTTAATATTAATAAATTCTTCAAACAATTTATCATAATCAAGATTGTGAAAACCAGATAAAAACTCATCTACAAATTGTCCTAAGGTATCAATGGATGTGACCAGTAAAGTTTCACACCATCTTTTGACTTGGCCTTTGAAAGTAAGAATGAATAACCTGCAAATGACACCTTCATAACGAATATCATTAGCAACACATTTTTAAATGGATTGAAAAAGATGTTCCAGTGTAGATATTTCACTTTCACCCTCAAATTTTCTTTTCAACAACCTATTAACTATCTTTATAGGAGTTAACTCGTCCATAAACACAACTCCAAATAGGGTTTGGGAAAGAGCCATTGAAAAATATAAATAATGAAAATATTGATTCCTAATGGGTTAGCTTGTCATCTAACCCGCATTCTAGCAATGACTAAGAAGATAGAAATATAAAGCTAAAATACATAAACAGTAGGATAAATGGAATAATTAATAACTAAAATTAAAATTATAAACCGTTTACTTTAGTCCTCCTTCTAGTATCATTAGTTGAGGGGCATATATGACCACTCATCATTGCGAGAGAAACAACCCAATCAAGGTTCTTAGAGAAAACCCTAAACAATTTGATGTAGTTATTTCTGACAAGAATAAGGGTATTGTTGCCACTAACGATCTTTGTGGCTCCCTAATGGGAGGCCTCATTGTTAAATGATCCTAAATTCATAAATGCAAAACTAATCTAAGAGAAATGAAATTAATCTAAATGCAAGTGTATTCTAATATAAGTGACATTCGATAGCTACAAAAACAATTCATTAGTTATAGAATCACTCACTAATCTATCCTATGCCATTGGAGCATAATTGAGATTTCCTTATGCATAAAATAATGACTATGTCACACCGGGGAGGCAGGTGCGGGGGGGGTCCTCCTTGATCCCAAAGGACAAACGACAAAAACGTTTGCATGGGGGTTGAACCATAAGACGAATAATGGGGCTGATTGGATGGCGCTCTTTCAGGGCCTCGATCTAATTGATGTAAGAGCCATTTCAAGGTTGTTAATTTTTGGAGACTCACGCCAAGTTATTCTCAAAATGATCACCGGCTACTCCTCGGGCGCTATCAATTGCAAAAGACTGTTTGACGGAATTAAGCTTATCACCACGGGAAACATTGAAATCTTTCACATTCTTAGAGAAAATAATGCTCAAGCGGATGCCTTGGCTAATGTTGGAGCCTCTCCCCCAAGGATTCATATCAATTGACAACTCCGCTCCTCTCCTTAAGCCTATACCCTAGCCTTTAGAATGTCCCTCACCCACCTAACAAACATCTACAAGCCCCAACCCACAAAGGAAATTGACATGGTTTTCGGTGGCACTCTTTTGGCATGCCACAGTGACAAGTGGACTTCACCCTTCCTCCATTTATTCATGTCCTCTATTGCATTCATTAGCACTCACCTCAGGCTTTATTTTTTGTGCAGCTCGCACGCTCCAGCCTGTCTCCATCTGAGTACGATGGCTTCTCAACGAAGCTTATTATGCCTCCCTACCTCCATTGGCCCTTCATTGTTTCCTCTGTCTATGAATTCCCTTTCTGAAGAAGAGCGTCCTCTCGTCATTTTGGTTTTCGGTGAAGGGATCCTCCCTACAACCGACCCTCCTTTGTTGCATTTCTTCCAGGCTCCGTTTGATACTTTGGTGGATTATGTGCACAGTGGGGATAACGGAAGCTTAGTCCAGGATGGCTCTTTGAGCACTCGCCATAATCCTCTCCTTGCAATTGGGCATTCCTCCTATTCAAGCTCGGTGAATCTTAGTTTCTTGTTGAACGGCGATAACTATCAACGACAGTTCCTTTCTGAAGGTAATTTCTACCTGGGTTATCATTATTCTTCTTTGGGGGAATCTCAGTTAGGTTTTTCGCTCTGTGTTTTTAGAAAAGCCCAAGATTGTAAGCAATTTGGAGGCCCTTGCACAAATAAAGTATCGCCTCTCTTAGTTTCTTTTCTCAGCAATCTGTCTAGACTCAGTTTAAACAGCAGTCGTGATAGTTTTACCGGTTAGCCTCTCCAGTTGGAAATGGACCGTAGGAATACCGTAGGAATGAAGAAGCATTTATTGATTTGAGGATAAATATACAACACTTGTATGAAATTGTGTCTATTGGAATTTCAGATAGCAGAGAGGCTGCTAAAAAGGTCAAAAAACTTGTTGATGAGGTAAATTACCTCTCGTTACAGTCCAGCAATCATGATGCAAAGATTGATGATAATGAGATGAATCTCAAGGAAATTATGGGTAAAGTAGACCGCATTCAGGAATACCTACAGCTATTGGTCCAGATGAACTAGGGAAGCCGTATCCAAGAAAATCCAGGAGAAGCAAACCAGAAGAAGGAGGAGGAGTCAGTAACCCATCCTGTGGGTCAATCAAGCAAACAAAAATGATCCTCTCAGAAGAAGAAAAAATTGCATTTTGCTTAATCAGCAATTTGTTCGTATTTATCCTCTGTCTGTAATTATTCGAAATACTAGAACTCTCTTCGGCTTGTTAAGGTCTCCTGTAGGGCCAAGTTTTGTTGTATTTTCTTCAGAACAATCAGAATGTTTAAGCTGTTGTTTTTGTACTGAATGATTGTGCACAACTTGTTTAATATAATCTATTTTAAGTTTCTGTTAAAAAAAAAAATAATGGCTATGTCACTAATAACTGAAACAAGGACATAATAGTGATATGTTAAACCATCAATATACCAAAATTACAAAACGAAGAACTGTCTTTAATATTGAAAATAATGTTTATACATCATATTCCATTTTGCAATCATTTCCAAAAAAATAATATCATAAATGTTCAAACACAACAAGTAAAACATTTATAACTAATTAATCATATTCAATTGCATAATTCTAAAAACATCTTACAAACTCACAGCAAACTCAAGAAACAATTCGCAACAGTAGACTGTTGAATTTGAACCCTCCTTGATAATAAAAATTATTTACAAAGTTTTTATCCAAAAGAAGGATGGATGGTAATATCTCCTAATTTCCACTTCAAATACAAAATTTACAAAAACTACATAACTCAAGAAAAATAGTTTCCTCAAACTTCGTGGATATCCCACGCATTGTTATCGAATTCTTGCTACTTATATAGGCAATGAGGTACCTTCCAATCGTCGAAACAAACTTCTCGAAATGCCCTCCATTCAGGTTGTATTATTTTATGAGATGACCTCATTCTACTACGAATGCGTAAGGACCCTTTAATTTATCTTGCTCATGCTTTCTTTCTCATCAATCTTTTGTTCGATGACCTATCCAATCGCATTTAAATTATAGAGATGAAATTAAGCTCCCAAAATGTCCTACAAAACAAATAGTAATAAAATATGAAAATTCAATTTTTAAAAATGATTTAAGATTTTGATTTTTAAATATTTTTTAAGAACAATAGAAAAATAGAAAGGATTAAAAGAATATGCGATTGTAAATTTTATTTCCACGTTGTTTAGTCTTTATTTTCTTTTTATATGTTCATACAACACTCTGCGGCCCACTGGCTTCTCACTAATGAACTAGGAAATAATTAGCTCACAATAGTTACTTGTTCCTATAGTAATTAGCCCACCTAGACTAAGACTAGTAAGTAAACGGGCCATCCCTCGAACTCTACTTAGGTAACCAACTTTGAGGCTCCCCAAAGACCTTAGTGTTTTCACTAGTATTCAAGATATTGTATGGTTCTTTTCTTTTCACTTTAACATATTTATTTTAAAGTAGTGTAGAATCCATTTTTGTGCACATAAGCAAGGACCTAAAGACCCTTCCATTCTCCAATTATGATCTTCATGATTTATGTAAATCAAAAAAGGGAGTGAATGGTGAAATACCTCCATTGCACAATTGGAATTTATTTTCGCAATCATCATTAGTTTATTTAGAGCTTAAATTACAATTTCCATCATTTTGTTTTGGGCACTTCACTTAATTTCAACAATACTATTTGCTTTCATCACATGTGTTTTCCCACTTGCACACACTAAATGACCTAAATACTCTTTCCCATAGAGTATGCTCTTCACAATTTCAGTGCATCGGAAAGGAAAGGAAGCATGAAATACCTCCCTTGCACTCATTTAATTCACAACCAAATCCTTAATAAATGACCATTATAAATGCTCACCAACTAAAATCCTCCACAAGAGGTCACAAAAAATTATTTTAGTTTGGTAGGATTGATTGGGCTAGGCATCCAAACAATGCCAACCAATCTAGCTTCATTAGGAATATTTTGGAAACACAGAATTCGTGTCTTTTAGGGTACTTTTAAATCCTGCTATAAGCAAGTGTTCAAAAAGACCTTGAATCAGAAGTGTACCGATACCAAGGAGGTAAAAGACGAGGTATAGTTTCCCTGCTCTCCCCTACAAGGAAATCACCTTGTTGTTAGGGATATGGCAGTATATCGCCTAGGAACAACAACTGATCCACACTTTACACAAGGTAACCATAGTGTCCAAACTTAGGATACCGATAAGGAACACTTGGGAGTGAAAGTGATTCCTAAAGTGAGCTATTTCCATTGGGAGGTTTTTCCAAGTCTTCTTGATGGAACATTGGCCCCATTGCCGGTAGAACTAGCTCTTTGTTATCTCCACTAGTCAATTGTTGTGTGGATTCCACTCTCACCAACAGTTTTGCTTTTGGGAGGCCCAGTTACATTTGAGAGGATGGAATTTAGGTCTTTTTAGGGAATTTATACTTATTGTTATTTTCTAAATACACGCTTATTAAACTCATAATTTAAAAATAACCAACATGTGGGCGCATTTGCACTATGCCATATTTGCACATATCACTCACTTGTTGCACCATATTGCATTTATTGTGGTTGGCATATTTTTGCATTTGTTTATATTTTGTTTATTCATCACCCATCACTCTTATTTGGATACTATACTTCCACCATAGAGGAAACCCCCCCCCTAAGGCATTCTTTCATACTGCAAGGCATCTCCCCTCTCTCGAGGGGTGTTTTTCCCCTATCTCCCTATGGCACACCAGGGATATCACCAAGTCAGGGCCACTCCCAAGCCATATTGATTAGGTCCTGTAGGCGAGGATACATTTTGCTTGATTTACTCTCTCCCATTAGAGATAGTTTTAACCCTTTCCCCTCCTCTTCTCGTAGAAGAGGATCACCTTTGTTCACTACCACACGAGGGAATACTCCAGCTTATTCCGCTCCTTTGGGAAGAGGAGACACCACATATTCATATTCCCCTAGAATATAAATATGAATTCCCATATTCCTAAGTCTTCCCCTCGAGGAAACAACATTTATAATAACATGGTGGCCCCCAACCCAAACTTACCGTTCATGGCAAGTTTGAACCTCCCTTATCTAGCCAAACAGGTTAATGATCCCATAGCTCATGATGTCAATTGAAAAGATATGCAAAAAAAACTACCCTCAGATATCACTAAATTATAAGGGAAGTAGGGAGATGATCATTCCAACCACATCATGTCTTTCCACCTATGGTGTTACTCTAATAGCATAGTGGAATATTCAGTACACCTATGTCTCTTCCAACGAACCCCAACTGGTACAACATCAAAATGGTACGTAAATTTGACAAGAGCCTCTCATACCATATTCGAGACCATTACCACGTCATTTCTATCCTACTTTCAATTGCCAATAAGACATGATATTGGCCTCAAAATTCTTATATATTTTTGAGAAAACACTGCACCACACATAACAAATCATATCCATGAATGGCATCATCACCGCACGTTTTGCAAAATAGACATTCAACCTCCCTTCCTTTTGGATTTGTTTCTCAAATCTCTCCAACCAACTATCGCAAAGGATGTGGCTACCTCAATGCCACAAAATGAGGAAGAAGTGATTCTTAAATCCTGACACTTTGACCTCATATATGCACAATCAGGGTACTTGTATATTGTACTACCAGATGCCCCTTAACATTGCTCACTTGATCCCCCCATTCCAGGGATGTCACATTCCTTGGATAGCCTTATTGGGTCCATTTTATCTCACGGTAAATCTTCCCCACAAACATCTCTTACACCATCACCCATGATGACGCAATACTCACCTATCCTAGGTGTATCGGCTCCCCCTACTACTATACCAAATCCTCTATTTGGACAGCCCAAATATGGACCATACAACCTTGTTTATCCAATAACAATCCAAGTAGAATCAGTTCCTCAACTGCAAATGGAACCACCCATGCCTACATCCACATCATATGCAACACAACAATCATATATCCCAACCCCTAGGTATAATCCTAACTACCCATACCCATGCCCCCCCCCCCCTCGGTACGGCACCCATGCCTCATATGGGAGTTGACTTTGTCCAACCTTCTATCCAACAACAATCTCAACAATTCGAGAAACTAAACACTGTCAATCCCCTGAATCCTCAAAATCATGGGAAGAAGAAGGGAAAGAACAAACATCCCCAACATCAGGGGTAAGGGAGAAACCAAGCTCCCCAACATAACCAAAACCAGGGTAACCAACCCACAAAAGGGGTAAACCCCCCCAAGCAAGGAAAGAATACCAACCTGAGGACAAAATACCCTTGCTTGATATGTGGTGAGTATGGCCATTACACTCGTCATTGTTTGCTTATCCTCAACTGCCAATAGACTCAGTAGAATCCAAGAAGCAGACACCCGCAAACCCCCCTTGGGCACCTCCTACACCAAAATCCCAACAAGTTGTTTTGCAACAACCTTTTTCCAAACAAGGAGTGGTTACCCAATAGTTGGATCCTCACCCTCGGGTGATGTATATTTACAAAACAATTATATGAATTCGGCGTCGGTAAACCTATAGACTCGTGCCAAGGGGTACACCAATGTTGAGACCTCACCTGTCATTGAAGACACTTCGGTCCCTTCAGGAGGACCTTTGAAAATTTTGTGTCCCATCATAGAGAAAATTTTGAGGATACCTAAATCACCACTAAGGCATACTCCTTATAATCCCCACATGAAGGCTTCCCATAACTATAACATTATTGACAACTTGTCACAATCACCATTTTCCATGTCAACATTAGAAGTACTTCAATATTTCCCTTCACAATGAAAGGAACTCTTAAATGCACTTGGCTCTATTAACCCTTTCGACACAAACCTTATGAATTTTTACCTCGACAAAGGTGAACCACTACTACCACCATCGATCGCTTTCCAAGTACCAGTGACGTTAAAGAGCATCATCATCCATCGATGAATGCGCATCCACATGTATAATGTCTTCAAATGTGTAGAATGGATTAGGCTCCCCTGATTTATCCCCATCCTCTATCACTATCTGTGCATATGACAGAAAACCATCCAAACCACGAGGATTGTACCAAAATGTCCCCATCAAGATAGGGGGGAAATGGTGATGATCGATGTTGAATTCCTTGATGCCCAACTTGACTACAACATCCTCCTCCTCGGTGTTTCGTACCATGATGTTCTCATTCAATGGGAAGGTGGTCATCCTTGACCAACTTAGCTACTAGAACCCCCATGCATTTGTCAACCCTAAAAATTTCTTACCCATAGTAAGCGAGGAAAATTCAACACTGTGTGTTGAGATTATCCCAGGAGTGTATGGATATTCCAACCTCCTATGGGGCATATTTAGGACCTCCACCCGAAATCCCCACCATAATGGAGGGACTCATGTGTACCATTTCTACCACAGAAAAAGAATCTTCCACCTATGGGGAATCATCATCAACAACCCCATCAAGTCATGGTGTAGGACAAGTCTTGAACCCTTCCATTCCTCTAATGTTCCAGATTCCATTTTTTTACCCCCCCACAAGAGTACAAGGAGTTTCGATGATGGCACACATAACACTCCTAGGACTTACACCGGTACTACCTATGCAGTACCTTACCCCACCATTCCCAAAGTTAGCTTCAAAACCCATCACCCATTATGAGATGATTCAGGTACAACGAGTCACCTCTACAACTCCATCTGTTGAACCCATAACCCCCATTACCTAGCCACCACCAACGGTTACAAAACCACAAAATAGGGGCATTACTCAACCCAATCCAAACACCCCTGCCAATGACGGCACCACTCATACCAAGTTGAATTCCCTCGCCAAAATAAACCATGCCCATTAATCCTCATAAAGGGAACCTAAACTCAAGATGAAGGGTGCCACCCAATAAACGCTTAAGGCACCCATCATGCATGATACACCCACCATGTGAGTCGCACCCCCATCTACTTTATGTGGAAAACGAGATCATGCAACAAATATGTGCCCCACCTTACCAAAGCTCAGCGACTTTCTCAATACACCAATTAGTATCACACATGCCCCTCAAGTTGAGAATAAGGGCACCTCAAACCCCTCAACCCCTAAGTCTAAATCCTTACACACCAACAAGGCGTGTTCAATTTATTCTCCACACATGCACTACACACACCATTACCCCGATATCCCTTGATTTCGGAATGCATTAGCAACCATTCATCTTATGCAAACAATGGAGGAACCATTTATGCCCCCACCATATGAGGTAGCTCCAATCAATATGGTTACCACTGATGTAGTCTCACAAATCGTGTCTCCATATTTAACCCCTTCAGATACCCCTACATCTTTCCAATCCCACCCTGCTCATATCAACCATGATTCTCCAACCGATGGATGCACTTTGTGCGGGAACCATATCCATATGATTCCTAGTCATAGAAGGCCAGCATCCTCTATAATGTCCTTCACACCAAGACTAGTCCCAATCAAAGGATCATGCCCATGCTGAGCATGTGGTGATACTTCCCACTATTCATTTTAGTGCCCCATTTTACGCGTTGAACGTGAAGTTCACCTAGAGCATATGCGTCTCCACAACCAATTGCTCGAACCTAATATCTCCCCACAAGAGAGATTACAAGAGCAAATTGTTCCCACGATAGTCGATACTATCGAAGATATATCTCCCATAGCCAGATTAATCACAAGTGAAGATTCATCATAATTTGATGAGGAGTCACCCTCCCCCGACGACAACCCTCCTCTTTCAATCCAAAACTAAGCCATATCAAGAGCCTCTATTTATCGTCGAGAACATAACTATATGCCATACCTCCCACACCATGATCTATTCCTATAGCATAAGTAGAATGTTCCCATTATGCACCATTTGAACCCATTGTTCATTTAAATTTTAGAATTCATATATGTTTTCAATACCCATAATATCGGAAACTAAAAGACACCCTATATTCATAATGCAGATGGATTTCAATCAACACGCCTATATTGTCTTTGGGGACGGCACAAGTCGTTGGTCAAAAAATCTAGCGCTAGATGCTTGGGTCATTTATACCTCCCACCTAAATCTCTACCACACCAATGGATTCTTCTTGGGAGAAATCACAAACAACCAGGCTGAGTATGATGTTATTATAGGTCTGTTGACTGATGCCATCCATTTTGGCATAACTCAACAATGTAGTGGTGTCACAACTCAACAATGTTTTTTGTTTCCTCAATCCAATTTTCTTCTACAAATACCTCCACGTGTGTATCCTCATGTGAAAATTTGAAATCATCATCTTCACTCATGTCCCAAGGAGCGTCAATGTCTCCGCCGATGCGGTCGCCAACGAATTCCTAAACTGGCACTTGATACATCATAACTAAACTTGCACAGTTAAACAAGGTTAACCAATACATGTACAAGTACCAACAAATATGCATGTATAAACCATCTATCCCATAAACCATGTGTCGATATATGATCCTAACATCATGTGCAAGCACATATCACTGCACATACAACATATCAACATCTACACATAAAACCATCATCATATTTTGATCATCAAACAAAATACCATGTATAAGTGCCTACTATTGTACAACAATAAGAACAACATATGCATACAAACATCATAAACATATACAGGGATAATTTTAGGGGCGAAATTTAGCCCATGGGATATTTTTCCATGTTTTTCTCCAAAAAAAGATTCGCCATTTTGCATTTTTTTAAGCCCTGTTTCACCCAATTTTGATGGGCTAAAAAATTTTCACCCTAAAAATCGCCAAATTATTATATAAACGATATAAAATCCTTGGAAATTAAAATATTATTTGTTAAATATTGCCAAACATTTTATCGTTGGTGTTTTAAGAATTGGTAAGATTCGCCAACATTTTTACACTTTCAAATAAGTATGGTTCCTTAAAATCATCCCTGAACATAGACATACATCAAATATCCACACGAGATAACATGTGTCCCACCCAAAAATGGTATTATATATGTCTCAAAAAATAGTGTGTCATGTACAAAATGACCCTCATATGGCATATATAAAAAGAATCATGTTCTTTATGGGGGATACATCATAAAACTCGCCTCCCATAGGCCCTATCATCATACATATACAAAATAATGGCCCTCAACCCTAGACACAATCATATCACAATATTGGAGCTCTCAATATGCTCCGCCACTTGTGAGGTCTTGAGGACCCATGATTACCAATGGTCGGAAAACCTCAAGTCTGACTACCTCAGGATTTGGTCCCCGTACTGGTCCTAGCCCCTATCATGGTCTCTTCCTCAAAGGAGAAATAGATCCTCCTCGCTCTACTCGTTCATGTTGATGTATTTGTAACTTTGGAATGTATTCACTTGTATATCTTATGTATTGTACCCCGATGTTTATTACGGGAAGTATCTGTAATGTAATTGAGTTATGTCATACCTCAATGTTCCTATATGGAGATTCAATAATGTAAACAAGTCATGTAAAGTCATAGAGGGTAACCCTCCCTATTGTTCAAGGGTTAAAGTCCCCGCAGTTGTGGGTCCCTAGGGTTATTAGACTCTCCTAGAGAATTCAGCCCTAGGTGAGTTAATGTAAGTCGAAGGGCAAAGTCCCCACAGTTGAGGGGCACCAGGGTTTGTTGTTCGGGAATAAACACCCTTATAACCGAGGGTCTGGGGCTACCAACGTACTTCTAAAACTTGCAGGAAATCAGCTTTAAAGTACAGAAAGGAAATAGGAAGATATGGTGGACTCACCCGATTAACGACAGTTGATCCAAGCTTTGTCTTCTCCCACTCTGCTCCTCTCCAAAGATTTCAGGGATGCACCTCCTTCACCTGCAAAGAGACAATTCTCCAAGTACAATCTTATACATGTATATATGACAAGTTAGATGAACAATATATAGAGTGCTTAATCAAAAATATTCATCAAATAGTGATACATGAAAGAGACTCAACACAAATTTGGAAGAAGAATTTTCTTTATTAACAATAGTGAATGAGATAAGTGTACAACCCAACACCTGAAACAAGGACTCCTCTGCAACCAAACTATTCTGAGTTCTGCTGCTCCAAAGACTTCTGAAGATATTCCACTAGCATAACTTTGCTCTCCAAGATTGATTGTCTTAATGCCATCCCCAAGGCCTCTATTTATACTTTAGGAAATAGAGCAATTTCGAAGGTTGAGGAGGTTGAGACAGTTGAGATAGTTAATGATTAGGGCTCAACAAATCTCCATTAATCGTGTTTTATTATTTTTAATGTCAAATGGATGTATACGTGAGTATTGATACTGGAAACCTACCTATGACACGCGAGTTGCTATAAGGGAAACCCACGTATAGATCTGTATGCAGGTTGCAATGAAGATACTCGCGTACAGTACGCGGGATGTTGTGCAGATATTTGTGTATGTATGCGAGTTGTTGTGGAGATAGTCGTGTACGGCATTCAACATATGAACAGGTAAAATGGTAATTTGGTTGGATAGTGAATGCATCTCATGTCATTCCCATCTATAGTGTTTAGGCAACCTTCAATCCATAAGTGTCATTTTGTGTGCCAACATATAAAGTGTCGGCACTCGGACGGAGAAGTGCCATTTGGGTTGATAACAGATGCACCCTAATGTGTGAGGTCAGAGGGAAGCGATGGCCGAAATACATTATAATCGTTATCTTTGGAGAACGCAGAAATCCAATAGAGCAGAGGTAGTACCTGAAACAAATACATAATAATGTCATATACAAAGTCATATCTAAGGATGCTATGTTCAATATACTGGAACGCTAGCTCCTTTACAATGTTTGAGTACATCATATAGTACGGGTACAAGACCACGTATATTACAAAGGTGGATCGAAGCCACAATATACAATAATGATGAGTCTTCAAAGATCTGGAAGCTGTGTAAATGGATCGAACATAATCTTGCGCAACTTAGTCCATAGATAGAGAACTAAGGTCTTCATAAACAATCCCAAAGAACTAGTACAATCCAATCCATGTGAATAAATGTAGGTTGAATTCGAACATGGAATGGATTCAACAGATTGTCAATCAATAGGTGATAATCGACAACTGAAGCAAAGGAATTCACCAATAATGAAAGGGAATCCTGAGGTATGGTCGTCAAAACTCTAGGTCTTCGTCATCAGGAAGTGTTGATGCGGAACCATACTGTGATAAGGAAGGCAATAGATCCTCCAACGGATCACAAGAATGACTAGGAATGGGGTAAAGGAAGGGAAACACAAGTGATAATAGATACAACAATGATGGGATCATGATATAGATCAGACATTGAGTTAAGTCCTTGAACAGTGAGCACGACACAGAGATGACCTAAGGCGGCTTTTAACTTTATAAATAGAACAACTAGACTTATCTGTCATGTAGGAGACATTATCAGATTCCCTAGGTAGAACTAACAAGAGGAGGAGTAATAAACTCAAAGTAATAGCTGAACTAAAAATGAACACTGAGACATGGGTATCGAAAAAAACAGAGAATGCTATGTTCAAGGATGACATGCTTCCACTAACTGAAAACCAAGAGAAAACTTCTTCCTTTCCTTCCCTATTAAATTTTAACGAGTCCAGGAAAGTCAAATCGGATCTCTCTTCATTTTTTAACAAGCTTGAAGAGAAGAGAGAATAATGCTTGATAGTGTCACTGATTCGTGGATTTAATGAGCCCAAACTAGTACATGCTCAGTTGGTGTTTTCACATTTAGAGAGTCTGAAAACTCCAAAATAAGACTCCAGGGGGGTCCTTTTTCGTCCAATTTAGTCTCCTGAGGCCGGAAAAGTATTAAACATACCACAGAAGAACTCTCTTAACTTCCATAGAATAAAAGGTGAACCTTTTTCGTACATAGTCAAGGAGGTCTGAAAAAGGTTAAATTACCACCTACCCAACGCTCCTTCGAGAGCAGTGTGAAGGAAAGCAAGATCACTCGAAAAGATCCATTTGGGTATAAGAAAAGGGGCTTACAACAATAAACTCAATGCCTTGTTCTTTAGTGTTTAACGAGCATGACAAAGACATAAAGTACACTCATAATATTTTTCATGTTTTAGGTCCAGAGCACGAAAAAGAGAAAACTAAGCTCGTACTGGGTGTTCCTTTTCCGTAAATTTAGTCCCTCGAGTCTGGAAAAGTGATAAACCTATGCCTGAGAATACTCTTCTCAATTCCGTAGAAAAGAGAGTGATCATTTCTTGTGCTATTCCGCATGGTCCGAGAAAGAGATAACCTACCACCAATGCAGATGCCCATTCACATATTCTTAACGAGCTTGAACGGACAAGTTAACTTGGCAGTCAAGTCTGTTTTAAGGAGTCAGACCTGGGCCTAAAGAAACTCCATAAGGGTGGAGAGTCCTATAAAGGGATAGCTTGTAAAAAGAGACCAAAATGAGGCTCTATTTGGCGTGAAAATTAGCTAAAAAGATTCCCCTATACCTAAGACAGCCGCAGCATGAGTATCGAAAAAACAATATAGGTTCTACATGAGGATACTCATGAGAGGAAGGCCCTATGCACGGAAGAATGATGGTAAAGACAAGGAGCTAATGGTTTAAAATATCATAGTCCGTGGTTAAAATGTTGATTGCTAAGTTTAAGATGGAGTAAGTATAGATGCAAAAATGCATGTGAAACGACAAAAACCACCCTATATAAGCAAAAAACACCTTAGAACAATGATAAACATGTTACAAGGCAAAAAGAGATATCGTATTAGTTAAATAAATTTTGAACTATAGGAAAAAACCCACTTAAGAAATATAATTTCTATAAATAGTTCAAAAATTTAAATAAAACTCACCATTTTGAATTTTAGCCATAAAAAGCAAGTTTTCACCTCTTATACCTTCATTCGATTGGTGTGGACAATCTGGTGGACAAAATCTAATTCTGCAAGCGTCAGGTAAGGCTACAGCCCAATATCTTCAATTTTATCCTAGCAAATTTTAAATTTAGGCCCCAATTTTATATTTTTGAGCGCCCTTAAGTAAGGAACGCTGTGTACGCGGGTTCGCTATAGTGAAACTCACATACACGCGTTCTGTACACGAGCTACCCGAAGGACAGTCGCGTACAGTACGCGACCTGCCTAACTAGACAGTCGCGTATGCTGCATGAAGGGTAAAAGAGATATGTAGGGTCCAAATTATGAATTTTTACATGAAACTAAAGGTCCACAATGGTTGTTTTGCTAGGTTTGAAGATGGTGCTTGAGTGGAGGGAGCGTGAGCATGAAGATATCGATCAAGAAGCACTCCAGGATGCCCCCACTATGAATGTTTTATGTTCAAGTGGGTTGTTGAAGTTCTTTTGCACATCACCTATGCGGGCCAATGTCCGCCTGTTAGAGTTCATGATAAACTACTGGGACCATGATTTAGGCATGTTTGACCTTCAAGGTGAGTCCTTGGAGATTGCCTCAGAGGATATTTACTTCATTGTCGGTCTGTCATGACGAGGAGCTCCAGTCAACCTGGAGGGCACCGGCAAAGGCGGTGATCCCCTAAGTGTCCAAAACTATATTGATATATATTGTGCACTAGCTACCCAAAAGAGAGGGAGTTGCATCCCTATTGCACATATATGTGATCTTCCTCTACATGTACTGACAAGTACCATAGTGAGGGTTGCGGGATCATCTTCTCTTCATCTCGCTACACAAAACCAAATGAGATTAGCAGTGGATTGCATGCAGGGGGATTTGTATGATTGGTGTTCAGGAGTTGTCCTAATTTTGAGAAAACAACTCTCTGACTGCAAGAGAGGAAGGAGGAAGAAATTTGGATATTCTAGCATACTAGTTGCCTTCTTCGAGAGAGAGAGTCGGGATTGAGCCCTGTAATACCCCTACCAATTCGATCTGCTCGTTAGCCTAGGCTGAGCAGATGGGGAGATATCTTCCTCTGCCAAGGAGGAGGTGGCTCAGTGCATAGTGTGTATGATGATGACTTCTACTTTTGGTGGGAGCGGCAGTTGCCATCACTTGAGTAGTTTCCATATGCTGGGATGGATTTTCGAGGTGATCCAGACCTTGTCCTCCCTCCAAGAGGAGCATGGGGAGAGCTAGGTAATTTTTATTTTCAAGTTTTTAAATTTTTTATGAACTTTAAAATATGGAGATATATACATATGTATAAGAGTTCTAATCCTGTAAACATGTCAAAATGCAAATATTGGACCGGTCCGCCCTGAAGGGCATCCACGCATGTATGTGCGTCCTATCTTAGGCAAAGACCAGAGGCTTATTAGGGTTCTTGAGGGGAATTTGGCCAAGCTTACCCAGAGAGTACCCACCTTGCAGATTGAGCACATCCCATCCATCATGTAGGAGTTTGTGGTTGGAGTTCCACCTATCTAGATACGCCTTTTGAGGCAGGTGGCCAGAGCAGTTTTAGTATACATAGATGTTGTTGAGGCTGTTGAAGCCGAGGAGGCTAAAGAATCCAGAGTACAAGGAGACCGGGGGGACCAAGGTGGTCCAGCTTAGATCTAGGGCATTTGATGGACTATGATCCATATTTTGTATTTTTTTTGTATATTATACAGTTATGACTGGATCTGAGGATCAGAGACTCGACCTATCTATAGACAGATATTCACACACACACACACACACACATATATATATATATATATATATATATATATATATTGTCGGTTATTTACAAATGTTTCTTATGTGTATGTTGTATATTTTTATAAAAAATGTGTTAAATGCCAATCCAAGATGTAATTAGCATATGCATCAGTTAATGAATTCTTATTTCTTGGAATGTGAATGAATGTAATGAATTCAAAATTTCTTTCCAATAACCTAGCTTGCATGAACTGATAGAATAGAATAGGGTTCCACACTTGATAAGCTCGATTGAGCTGGGAAACCACCAGTTGAGAGTCCATTCAGACTTCCAGCTGAGTGATACCACGTGACAAAGCATCCCATAGAAGCTAAATTACGGCCCTATACTCATAACCTTTATTAGAAGTGAGACCTAAGCAAGCGCCTCCCGAGGCAACTAACTGTCCTGAGGGAGAATAAATGACCCATGCTGATGAAGCAAGATTACTAGTGTGGCGACTAGCGCCATCAGCAAAACCTACGTACCTATTGGAAGACATCTGAAACAACCAGCAGATGGTATAAAAAACACAAACCGACAAACTAATGTACATAAAAATACATACAATAAAATACAAGAAAAAGCGCTAAGCCTAAGCATAGTACTTTTTCAGGTAGAGCCCATTTCTAGGCTCAGGCAGCTTATTCCCATCAAAATCAATTAATTCATATGCACCCTTCTTTAACACCTTCAACACGACATAAGGCCCTAACCACTGTGGCCTTGAATTTTCCTGCCCATGGGAGTTCTTTGTCTTGGTCCCAGAGCAAAAAAAGTTCCCCCTCAGAGAAAATTCGAGGCTTTATCGACTTATCATATTGGCTTTTGACCCTATTTTTGTGAACTTGATTTGTTGTTAGCGCATCTCTACGCTTCTCATCAAGGTGTTCTAAGTGTACTAAACGTTCTTCAAGATATGTCGTATCGGGTAACACATGAATAGCTATTTTCAAAGACGGGATTTCACATTCAACCGGGGTAATACCTTCCACTCCATGAACGAGTTGGAAGGGGGAGAAACTCGTAGCAGTTTTTACATTAGTTCGATATGCCCAAAGAGCAGGGTATAGCATGATATGCCAGTTAGAACGGGCTGCATCAATAGTACATTCGAGGATAGTCTTCAAAGTCTTATTAACAGCCTCAACCTGACCATTCACCTGAGGATAGTACGAAGATGAATGTTCTTGTCTGAATCCAAGCATAGTGGTCAGTTCCGTCATCATGCTATTTTGAAAATGATTGCCATGGTTAGTGATAATCACCTTGGGTATACCAAACCGTGCTATAATCTGATTGAACACGAAGAAAGTTGTTGTTTCCCCGTCAGCTTTAAAGGTGGGCATTGCCTCTGCCCATTTCCTAAAATAGTCCACAGTGACAATGATATATTTGTGCCCCCCAGCCAAAGCTGGGTTACATGTCACGTAATCAATCCCCCACTTCATGAAGGGGACCACCGAGACAACGGGAAATAACAGAGCGGGATGTGACCGCATTTTTCTAGTGTAAAGCTGACATGGATGACAACGCTTCATGGCTTCCACACAATCCTTAAAGATCGTGGGCCAGAAATAACCGGCACGTAGTATCTTCTGGGCCATTACTAACCTAGATAAATGACCCCCACATGCTCCACTATGAGAATCATTTAGGACAATCTCTGCTTCCTCATGGGTAAGACATCGACGCAAAATGGAATCTACCCGCCTTCGATATAAAGTATCTCCTATGATGAGGTAGTTCTTAGCATGAAGGCGTAATTTACGTTGTTCCTCCCACGATGAAGCTGCAGAATACTTCAAAGTCTAGAGATATATAAGTATATCTTCGTACCAGGGATCAGAGGTGGATATCAAGAAGATATGCTCATCTGGGAATGAGTCTTCTTCAATGACTACATCTTCTTTAGTTGGAAATTCTGCTATAAGCTCAGCAAAAACTAAGGATTTTTTGAATTTGCCTTCAACAATCCATCGGGACAAAACATATTGAAAAGGATTAACATCCGCCACTACTGTTGTAGTCCTTAGTAAGATGTAGTGACGTAATCTCTGAACAGCATAGACAGCTGCTAAGGCCAATTTCTCGACATGGGAGTACCTGAGTTTAGGTCCGGCTAAAGCACAGCTAAGATAGTAAACGACATGCTCTTGGAGCTTATCATCTTCCTGGACCAGGACTACCACAATGGTCGACTCAGACGCGGCCAGATGCAATATAAAATCCCTAGAGTAATCTGGCAGATGCAGTAAAGGTGCCGGCAACAAAGATTTTTTCAATGCCTCGAAAGTGAGTTGTGCAATTTCATTCCATACAAATTGGGTGTCCTGTTTTAGCAGGCACATAAAACCCTTGGTAATCTTGGCATAGTTTACAATGAAACGTCGGAGAAAATTGGACTTTCCTTGTAGGCTCTGAAGTTTCCTGATAGAACGAGGAGGAGGCAGATTTACAATGGCCTCTACTTTTAATGGATCTACCTGAATGCCTCTATTAGAGACAATGAATCCAAGCAGTCTCCACGACTCGACACAGAATACGCACTTGTGGGGATTCAAGTGAATATTATAGTATCTGCATCACTCAAATATCAACTGTAGGTGATCTAGATGGTCAATCCTCTTACGAGAATGTGCAGGAAAATCATCCAGGTAGGGTTCGACAATGGCTTTGATATCATGGAAGGCAAAGTTCATTGCCCATTGAAAGGTTGCCCTAGCATTTTTCAATCCAAAGGGCATTTTTTTGTAGGTGAAGGTACCCCAAGGACAAATGAAAGCAGTTTTATGTTGGTCTTTCATTTTTATTTGAATTTGATTGTATCCAGAGAAACTATCCATAAACGAGAACACTTCACTTCCCGCGCAAGCATCTATAATTTGGTTTATAAATGGTGTAGGATAGTTGTCCTTAGGACAGGCTTTATTCAAATCTCGAAAGTCAGTACATATGCATATGGTCCCTTGCTTCTTATCAACAGGAACAGGGTTGGATACCCATTCCATCAGATCTATGGGATAAATAAAACCAGCTTTCAACAGTTTTTCAACTTCAGCCTTCACAGACGCCACTTTACGCGAGTTAACATGTCTTAACTTTTGCCGAACAGGTTTAGCGTCAGGGTATGTTCAGATCTCGTGCTCACATATCGATGGATCAATGCTTGGCATCTCCTCATATGACCAGGAAAAAACGTCGCGGAATTCCTTAAACAAGGACGTATCGATAGCAATCTCCTCAAGAGAGTAGTTTGCACCGATATGTATATTTTCCACAACGTCGGGCTTTACAGAGATATTGATAGGGATATTAGCGGAAATATTTGCCATATTTCCCTCCGCAAACATTCCTTCCCTTGGTAATGGATTGATGGGTGTATCAACATCATCTGACAGTCTCATATGAAACTCTTGAGTCTCTATCCTGCTTAGCTCTGGAAGAAAATAGGATCGATGACGAAGATCTTCGTAGATCTTATCGCGTCCGCACATGGCTTCCAGAATGGCTTCATCAGAAGGTAACACCATATCTAAACAATCTGTAGAATGCAAAGAGTTTTCTTCCCAAGCAGGCAAATAGACTTCTTCTAGGTCCTCTGAGACTGTGAGAGGGTCTAGAATGGGATCAACAGTGATTTGAGTGATAGCTTGGTAAGCCACTTCCACTGCCAATAAGGGCACTTCCGGTTCTTGGGGGGAAGGGAGAACCCAAGGATCAATCCTATCAACAACCGTGGCTATGGAATTCCCCACACCAGTAGAACCTATATAGTTAATTAGGGTTGGAAGATCAAATGTGCCCATCTGTGATGCATACATTCCATCCCCCAAGCTCTGTGTAGCAGGTTTGACCTCATCAACCAATGGCACAGCTAACTCATTAGAATCCATGTGGCATTTTCGAGTAAAATCATGTTGGTCAACAGTAACCAACTTCCCTTCATGTGGAAATACTACCACCCGAAAGACGGCTGACGCAATAGCGGACATGGCATAAGTCCAGCTTCTTTCCAAAAGCAAATTATAGTCCAAAGGTGCATCAATCACTTCCACCTCAACAGACACTGCTTTCCCTGCCAGCTTAATTTCAAAAGCCAGTAGGATACCATGTGGATGGAATGACCTTCCATCGAAAGCAGTAAGTAGAGTGTTTGAAGGGACCAGCTCTGGGGATCCGAGAGCTTTCCAACATGACAAGGACATAACGCATGTAGAAGCACCCTCATCAACAACTTCCCTTCCAATGGTCTTTCCACCATGGATGACATCTATTGATAAGGCTACATGGTAAGGTAGGCGAATTTTAACATCAGACAAGTGAAATTTTGCCATGAGACTCGACGAGTCCATGCTGCCTAAGGCTGCTACGAGGGCATCCCATTGGGTGGGACAGCTCTATAACACCTCTAAAGCTAACATTGCACAAGGGGTTTGGGATAATTCTTCAACCACGAAGTAGTTTGAAGCAGCTCTAGCATTAGGGTTATGCAAGGTCTTCTTAAAGACACATTTCGGTATCTTAGCCATAGTTTCAGCAGGCTTCTCGATCGTGAGAGGATTAGAAGTTTCACCTATAGCCTTACCCTTCTCAGAAGTCTCTTTTTCATAGTTTTTATTCCTAGTTTGTAGCAAAGTCGAAGATCAAACCATGTTGATATAATTGGGGTCAAGGGCATTTGAAGTGCCCCCTGCTACATTAGAAGCTGAAGCAGAATTCTGCCCTTGGGGAAAAGGATCCTTCAAGACAGCTGGTTGTTGAGCTTTTAGGAGCTTCTGGGCTTGTTCCATAAGGGGACAAAGGTGAGTGAGGTGACCCTCATGGAACAACTTACATGAGAATTTCACCTTTTTCTTGTCTTTCTTGCCCCCATCAGCACTATTTGCGGGTTTCTTCTTGTTTTTATTTCCCTCCCCTTTCTTTCCTCTCTTCTTCTTCCCACTGGGCTGCTGATTGCCCTTCTGAGAGGTCTGTGCAAAAACGTTTTCATTTTTGGGTGAGAGGGCAGCCTTTGCTACCTCCGTCGTAGAATGTTTGACAGACAGCTGATGGAGCTGTTTGGCCGAAGATCCTACAGTGGGAGAGTTTACGGACCCAACCACACCATCGGCATGGGGTCCAGGATTAGGTTTCTCTACATCGTGGGTAGGCCTCAATGCCTCAGGGATAATCTCATACAAAATCCTAGACTCAGAATAAATCAAATCCAATTGTTGGGCCCTGAGAATGGCTTCTTCTTCGTTCGTCACTCCTGAAGTGGATACGTCCTTAGATATGTAAGGCAACAGGGATTTAAGGAACCACTCTAGTAGAAACTCAGGAGGAATGGTGGCTTTAATAAGGCTCTTTCACCTCCTCCACTCTTGGATGTGATCCGAGATGTGGGTAGCCTTGTTTTGCCTGAAGGTAGATAACAAGTTCGTTTTGAAGTCATATCAGACCGAAAGCTGAAAGTGGCTAAGGAATGCACTAGCCAAGTCCCAAAAACTACTGAACACAGCAGAAGGCAACTCAATGTACCATTTTGCTGCAGTACTCGTTAAGGTTCTTTGGAACAACCTCAACCTGACTAAATCTTCATTCAGCGAATTAGAAGAACACCATAAATGAAAAGTGGTGGCATGAGCCCCAGGATCTTCATCAACTTTTCCCTCGAATTTTGGGATGTCCAATGGCAATTTGGCGGGAGCAGGTGGCCACGAGGGGTCATGCCTCAGTGGGTCATTCATCAATTTAGACAAATCTAGCATGTTTAATGTTGCCAGGAACGGAAGCTTGGGTCGAGCCAGAGCACTAAAAGTGCCAGTCTGGGGATTAGAGGGACTTGCCCCCAAATTCCCATATGTAAAGGTGGGGTTTCCCCCTACCGCCGGTTGCGAAGTGGATGGATTACTTTGAAACGGATTCCATCTGTAAGCCACAGGATTGTGGGTGGGAGGTGCAGTATAAGAGGTGCGGTCCATCCCAGTCGAAACTAGGGTTTGAAAAAAGGGAGCAGGTATCCCTCTGCTAAACAACGAAAAGGGAGAGCTCGTGAACGGGGCTGAGACTGGAGTTTGAAAACCTTTCCCATAAGAGGTAGTGTTTCCAAACTGCACTCCTACATAAGAAGGTTATGGGCCTACGTATGGAGTGGATGGGGAAATGTGCCCCCCATTCCAAGGAAATCCTTGGACAAAATCCGAGGATCCTATCGGATCGCTCTGGGCAGTGTGTGTGAAGGAGGAAGGAACAATAGGTATACTAGGAATCCCAGTAACCATGCCACCAGAAGCACCTACTAGGCTTGTGGGAATAGGCGGTTGAACCACCCAGCTCGTTGGAGTTAATGGCGTAGTAGGTATACTAGATCTAGGGGCACTTACCGGGGGAGGTAGTACCCCTTCAGCCGGAATGCCTGAGGTGAAAACAAAAGAACTTTATCCCGTAGAAGACATTATCCTGCCCACAGGGACACCTAAAACAGGTGAATCAAAAGGCCTAACCTGGACGATCACAGGATTCTTTAAGTCAGTCAAGGGTGTATTAAAATTCCTTGCAAACTCGTCAACCTGCAAGTCTTCTATCTCAACTGTATTAAAATCAGAGCGGTTAGCCCTAAGTGTTGGTTCACTCGGAACTTCACTTACTCCTATCGGTTCAAATGAACCGTCTGTGTCCAATCTCCGCCTTTGAGGTGGAGGTGGAGGTTCCAATGTGATGAGAGGAGCAAGGTTTTACAACCTTCGTGACCTTCTTATAGGTTGGTCCTCCACGATTGTAAATTTGACAATTCAAACCCTAAGGTCGGATAAACACAGACAAACCACAGAACAATCACTACGAAAGCTACTAAAGTCTCAACAGTCAGCAAGGGTAAAATATATGCTTTCCCAAAGAAAGTTGAAGAATAGTTACTTGGCGTCCTTGAAGAGGTTCTTAGGCACAAGCGGAGGAATCACCCATTGCCCTCCTACACTTTCAATAAGGGTTACCTTCCAAGCCTATCCAAGGTGAACCAGAAATAGCATTCCGGTTTACCTATGTATGAACCCTAAATGTCAAGAGACTAGAGGCTACCTTAACTATACCAACAGTCTAAGGGGATAGTGGCAAGCCTGACTCGTACGCATGGGAAGGGTATCTGCGCCCGAAACTCTATCTAGGACAGAATCCCTAGATGCGTAAAAGTCCTGATTTACGTTTCGACAAGGAATCGGAGGGTTATCTCCTTAGTCCAATGCCTCCACGCGGCCTCGTGCTTGACTCTCGTTTGAGAGGAGCTTCCCAGATACTATCAATAAAGTGAAGGATTTACCTATCGACAAGCCCACTATATCTGAATTTTAAAACTTATGGAAAGTTTACACTTCTTATCCCACAAGTCTAGCCTAAGCTAGTAGGTGTATGGCCCTAAAAAATAAACATTACTAATAAATTTTAATTATTGCGTTCATTTTAAGGGCTATTTTTTACTCGGAAGGAAGTGGAGTGAAGGACTATGATGTTTTTGACTCGATAAGAAATGTAAAACAAAGGTGTATATTTCCAAAGCAAATTACCACTATTAAAAACAAGCTTCTTTTCTTCTTTTTGTAAATATAAATTGATGAAAATGCAACGATAAAGAGAACTCTAAGACTCTATTTTTGTAGTTTTTTAGATTATATTTTAAAACCTGAAAATAAAACTACTCTATGCAAAATCAAATGCAAAAGCTTCCAAAATGTTTTCTTTTCACTTTTTAAAATGCTCAAAGACTACTATGCGCCTAAATGCACAAAAACTTGAGTATGCTTGAATTAAACTAACTGTATGAAGTAAGCAAAGTGAAGTAAACAGATTAAAATACCAAGGATCAACCACCTAAGGAAGACTTGGAACCCTAGCTTGGGTGGACACAATGAAAGAAAATCACTGAGATCACACAAAGGTAAGTGGCAAACCAAATACTATCCGAAAATAGAAAGGATACACAGTGTCTAGAACCCTGATCACTGATTCAGACAACAACACTTGAACCTATAACCCAAACAGGCAAATCCACTTCAAGTTGCTAACAGAAGACAATCCAAACAATAAGAACTCAAGGGCTTCACAAGAAATCACAAGGTGTGGCCAACAAGGTCATCAAGCTGATAGTGCAATGCTTATAAGGAAGACCAACCAGCAAACAAACTTTATAAATGGAAAAGGACAAGCAAAACCTACCCAAAAATTTGAATACTTAGGCTTGTATGCGACTGTGTACAAGGGCAACCTGCGTACTGTACGCGACTATCCTAGAGAGAAACCCACGTACGCAGGCCTCTGTACACAACTGTATGCAAGAGAAACCCGCGTACAGGTATAAAATTTTCTAATAAAAGAGAAAATTTTCAAGGTCTTCAAACACTACCCTAAGCATGAACCAAGACAAGAGACCACACATACATTCCAGGCAAAGACTGGGCAATGGTAAACAGAAATAACCCACAGTAGTCTGGGCTCCCCAGCGGAGTCGCCAGTACTGTTGTTCAGAAATAAACACCCTTATAACCGAGGGTCTAGGGATACCAACATACTTCTAAAACTTGCAGGAAATCAGCTTTAAAGTACAAAAAGGAAATAGGAAGATATGGTGGACTCACTTGATTAACGATGGTTGATCCAAGCTTTTTCTTCTCCCGCTTTGCTCCTCTCCAAAGCTTTCAGGGATGCACCTCCTTCACCTGCAAAGAGACAATTCTCCAAGTACAATCTTATACATGTATATATGACAATTTTGATGAACAATATATAGAGTGCTTAATCAAAAATATTCATAAAACAGTGATACATGAAAGAGACTCAACACAAAGTTAGAAGAATAATTCTCTTTATTAACAATAGTGAATGAGATAAGTGTACAACCCAACGCCTGAAACAAGGACTCCTCTGTAACCAAACGATTATGAGTTTTGCTGCTCCAAATACTTTTGAAGATATACCACCAGCATAACTTTTCTCTCCAAGATTGATTGTCTTAATGCCCTCCCCAAGGCCTCTATTTATACTTTAGGAAATAGAGCAATTTCGAAGGTTGAGGAGGTTGAGATAGTTGAGATAGTTAATGATTAGGGCTCAACAAATCTCCATTAATCGTGTTTCATTATTTTTAATGTCGAATGGATGTGTACACGAGTATTGATACTGGCAACCCGCCAATGACACGCGAGTTGCTATAAGGGAAACCTGCGTACAGATCTATACGCGGGTTGCAATGAAGATACTCGCGTACAGTACGTGGGATGCTGTGGAGATAGTCGCTTATGTACACGAGTTGCTGTGGAGATAGTCGCGTACAGCATTCAACATATGAACAGGTAAAATGGTAAGCTAGTTGGATAGTGAATGCATCTCATGTCATGCCCATCTATAGTGTTTAGACAACCTTCAATCCATAAGTGTCCTTTTGTGTGCCAACATATGAAGTGTCGGCACTCGGACGGAGAAGTGCCATTTGGGTTGATAACAGGGTTATTAGACTCTCCTAGAGAATTCGGCCCTAGTAAGTGAGGCCAACATGTTGGAGTGGAAATAAAGTGAACGAAAGAATATAAATAGAGAGTGGGACTCTCTATTTATCACACACATACTCACTCACTGGGGCGCATGAGTGAGAGAGAGAACAGCTGTGGAGATCATCTTTTCTGTCTTTGGTTTTTACTGCTGCCATTCATGCTCATTCTATCTCTGAGGAAGTTGCGGGGTTTTCTCCTTTATGGTTTCCCCAACGAAAATTCTTTGTGTCTCTTGTCTCTTGTGATTTTTGTTGTGTATGTTATTCTCTCAAATAAGATCCTAAGATAATGCTAGCTTAAATGATAAAAAACTAACATGGTATCAAAGCTAACCTGAGAAGAAGACACTGTGCAGCTATCGAAGCTAGGGCTTCTTACTTTTTGGGTATCTCTCCACAATCCATCAGCAAAATAAGGCTAGGCTAACTCTCCATTGAAGGGCGCATCTTTCTGTCGAAGCAGAATTTGATTCCGTGCATTTTCAGTTTTTGGTGCGGGAAATTAGGGCTTCTTTACAGAAGAGGAATTTTTGAGTGAGCTCGACATAGGATTTCTCTCCTCATCAAAATCTAAGTTTAGAGACCTTGGAAACTTCAGGAAAGTCAAACCTTAGTTTGACTTCGGGCCTGCAAAACCCTAAAATACTCAAACTGATAGTTTTGGTAGATTCTATATATCTCGATATTGGAAAAGGTTCAGGTGCTGAAACTTTCACAGGTCGAAGATAAATTCTTGATGTAAACTGTATCCACGTTTCAGCCTCAGATTCATTATATCCTAGGAGATATGATTCCTCCAAGTTAGGGTTCCAGCCTCTCCCAGGATTCCTCCTCAAACAGGACACCTGGGGAGAATTGCTATATATCAGGCTACGAAGTCCCAAATAAAATTTCTCATGATTTTCCAAAAAGGGCACGAAGTGTACTTTCTGTGGTAAAATTTTCAGACCCCGAAGATGAAACAGTGACACGTGGAAGTCCATACAACTTCGCTATGTTGAACAGTCCTGAAACAGGTCACCTTGGGAAAACGCTCATAAGTCCCAATAGGTGAAATCAATTCTGATGAAACCTATGGTGTTGGAACAAGGATATATGAGGATACCTTAGTATGAAATTGAAAACACAAAGGAGCAGTACATTCGAAGATACCGCAGAAATAGTATCAGGAATTTCTACAGAAGAAATTTGTAAACTAGGGCTTCCTGTTCCGGGAGCTTCCCTCCACTGTTTTCAGAAAATGAGTACATTGGATAGCTCGCATTGAAGAGGTATATATTTCTGTCCAATCATATCTGAAAGATTTGAAGTTTTGAAAATTAGGTTTTCTCTGACAAACCCTAGATCAGCCAGCTCCGGAACCAGGATGGACAACTCAAATCGGTAAGATCTAATATTTTGCTATTTACAGTTGAGGTTCTCATTTAAAGATGACTAATCACACCAGCTTGATGAAAAGCTTGGTGAGGCTGACAACTTCCAAGCATGGAAGTATAGGATCTCACTAGTTCTTGAAGGAAATGAATTGGACACCTACATAAGTAGAGAGGTTCCAGTTCTAAAAGGAGATGAGACTAAAAGCCTTACACAAGAATAACTTGGTCAAGGCCAAGAAGATCATTGTTGATTCAATCACGAATCACCTTATACCACAAGTGTCTTCCCTAAAGACACCGAAAGAGATGTTTGATTCCTTGACCAAGCTATTTGAAGGGAAGAACATAAATCGGAAGATGACTTTGAGAAAACAGTTGAAGAATGTGAAGATCTAGAATGCAGAGACCATACAATCATACTTTACAAAGGTCTCTCAAATCAAAGAATAACTTGAAGCAGTAGAAGAAGAAGTGGAGAATGCAGAAGTTGTGATAACCACCTTGAATGGCCTCCCATGATCATGGGATTCATTCATTCAAGGAATGTGTTCCAGAAGGAAGTGATTACTTTCAGCAGACTCTGGGAAGAGCACACACAAGAATAAGCTCGACTCGTAATAAGAGAAAAGAAGATGGGAGCAACTGAAGATCAAGCTCTTACCATCCAAAGAAGATCCCTCAAGCGATGAGGAATATGAAGAACTCAATTATTGAAGAGCCTCTTATCCATGTTGAGCATTTGGATAAGAAATGATGTTGTTATGAATGAAGAAGATGATGAAGCTGAAAGAAGGAGTCTACCCACAAAACAAATAAAGATAAGTATTCAATTGTCATTTCATGATATTGTTTTATTATGCACTTGTTTATATTCAGTTGATGTGTTATGCATGATAGAATGTTTGCATTAATGACAGTATACTACTAATATGCATGTGATGGGTAAGTAGCTCATGGTGTTATACAACTCTCCATTGCTACTTATCTAGAATGAAACCTCTTTGATGACATATTGGATTAGTGCACAATCTCAATGTTGTCCTGGTAGAGATGGAAGGCATCTAGAAAGTTTCTGTGAGATATGCATGAATGTTGTATTGGCTAAAATAGTTGTATGATTATATCTTTATGCATAAGAATTTACCATTATGAATATGCATTATGAAATGTTTCTAAACATAAAACTGGTGCATTTGACTTGTAGGAAAGATCATATACAATCGCCTACAAGAAAAGAAGGATGAGACTTGTTCCGAGGAACAAGTGACGACAGTTCAAGATTCACTCTAATAATTGAAAATGAAGAATGATGTCTAGGATGCAATATCGAGACCTTAAGGGAAGTTTGTATTTCCATCATGGAGTAGATGGAAACATCGTGGGATACAAGGTAGGATTCGTAGCACGAGGCTTCTCCCGGAAATAAGACATAGACTACGAAGAGACATTTGCAGCCACCAGAAGTTAAGACACATGACAGGCAGACTCATGTGTGCAAATTAAAGAAGGCCTTGTACGATCTCAGAAGGCATCCATGGGATAACACATACATGAGGAGCTTGAAGATCTTAACCTTTGCTACAAGGTTGAAGATGAAAGCCTATAGAGGATGACAAGCTCACAGATGGGTGCGAGAAGAACTTTTGAAAAGGCTCAAGATAGAGGATCTTGGTATCCGATGACCCTAGATGGATACATAGAATAATATTAGCAAAGGAAGCTACTTGTCACTCCAGTGCATGATACATAGAGTACGAAAGGCAGAGGGAGAATGATGCTCCGCTTCAGAGGGAGTGACTGCCAAAGATCCTGAGGTTCGACATGGTATGACATGATGGACATATTACTAATGACTCTAGGCTTTACCTTTGCTTCAAGGTTGAAGTCTAAATACCAGTGATGCTCTTGTTACATGTCGATGACTTGTTCCTAATAGGAAAAGAGGAACTCATTAAAGTTGCAAGAAGGAGACTTGCCGCCGAGTCCGAGATGAAGGACTTGGATATAATGCATTACTTCTAGGTATGGGGGTGTGGCAGAATGCAGATGGAATCTCCCTAATAAAAGGGAAGTATGCAGTAGATCCTGAATAGGTTCAGGATGATGGACTACAAGGCCAAAACCACACCTATGGCATCAAACCTGAAGCTATTGAGTGATGCTTCATCAAAGACAGTTGATGCCATGATGTATCGTCAGATGATTTGTTCCTTAATGTATTTGATGAATACAAGACCAGATATTTGCTTTTCTGTGAACACATTGAGACATGTTCACCTGATAGTTGTAAAGCATGCAGTGAGATACCTGAAGGGTACATTTGATTATGGGCTCAAGTATGAGGCAAATCAGAAGATTAACCTAGAGGGTTATGTGGATTCAAATTGGGTAGGCAGTGCCATTGATAGGAAGAGCACTTCGAGGTGTTGCTTCAGTATGAGATCAGGTGTGATCTCTTGGTTTAGTAGGATGGAGTCTTGCATGGTGCTAAGAACAGCTGAAAGAGGATTATTGAAGCTCTAGTATGTGATCCAGATCGAGATCTCTCGAAAGAGGGACTTCTAGCATAGTCGGTGAAGACAGGTTGTCTGAGCATAAAATCCTAGCAAAGCTCGTAGGTGGCTCAGACGTAAAAGGTCCTGTAGGTTGTCCTCATATGTAATTGGTCCTGGCGAAGCTCGTAGGTTATCCTTGGATGTAATCAGCACCGATGTGATTCTATGCTAGAAACGGCCAGAGTGAAGTTCGAGTACTTCAGGGAGAAGCTTGGTGTTCTCCAAATAGAGGTGATGAGTCCGAGAGCCCTTCTAACATGGTGATAGGATTGGTTACTTCCATGGTCAGGTGTAAGTGAAAATCCATTCTGATGTGACTATGGGATGTGTTCCCAAATGATCAGATGTAAGTGTAGAGCCATTCTGATGTGACTATGGGATGTGTTCCCACATGATCAGATGTAAGTGCAGAGCCATTATGATGTGACTGTGGGATGTGTTCCCACATGATCAGATGTAAGTGCAGATCCATTCTGATGTGACTGTGGTATGTGTTCCCACATGATCAGATGTAAGTGCATATCCCTTCTGACATGGTGGATTGGTTCCTCACATGGTCAGATGTAAGTGCAGATCCCTTCTGACATGCTGGATTAGTTCCTCTCATGGTCAGATGTAAGTACAGAGCCCTCCTGACATGCTGGATTGGTTCTTCGCATGGTCAGATGTAAGTGCAGAGCCCTTTCGACATGTATGTCGGATTGGTTCCTCGCATGGTCGAATGTAAGTGCAGAACCTTTCTAACATGAATGCTAGATTGGTTCCTCTCATGGTCAGATGTGAGTGCTGGGCCTTTCTAACATGGATTTAGGATGTGTTCCTCCCATGGTCATATGTGAGTGTTGGGCGTGCCTTTCTAACATGTATGTTGGATGTGTTCCTCGCATGGTCAATTGTAAGTGCTGGGCTGGCCATTCTGACTTAGGGTCATATATAAGCGCTGAAAAAGACCTACATGGAGGCTAGGCCTACAACTAGCATGAAAAAGGGTTGTCTCTGTAGAACTTCCTGTGACGAGAATAATGAAGAGATATCACCATTTGACTGAGATAGCGGAAGCAGTGATGATGATAATGATCTAGTGATGATCTAGCTTTGATGATGATCCAGTGATTATGATCCGATGATCCTGACTTGATGAAGATGACTTGATAATGAAGATGACTTGAAAATGAAGATGACTTGATGATGATCCAGATGATGCAGAGAAGAAGACTTGTGCTGATAAATTTTGTCGAGAGAATACCTTCCTAGTTAAGAGGGAGTGTTGATGTATTTTTAACTTTGGAATGTATTCACTTGTATATCTTATGTATTGTACCCCGATTTTTATTCTGGGAAGTATCTATAATGTAATTGATTCATGTCATACCCCGATGTTCCTATCGGGAGATTCAATAATGTAAACAAGTCATGTAAAGTCATAGAGGGTAACCCTCCCTATTGTTCAAGGGTTAAAATCCCCGCAGTTGTGGGGCCCTAGGGTTATTAGACTCTCCTAGAGAAGTCGGCCCTAGGTGAGTTATTGTAAGTCGAAGGGCAAAGTCCCCACAGTTGAGGGGCACCAGGGTTATTAGACTCTCCTAGAGAAGTCGGCCCTGGTAAGTGAGGTCGACATGTTGGAGTGGAAATAAAGTGAATGAAAGAATATAAATAGAGAGTGAGACTCTCTATTTATCACACACATACACACTCACTGGGGCGCATGAGTGAGAGAGGAGAATCTCTCTCAAGTGAGAGAGAGAGAGAACAGTTGTGGAGATCATATTTTATGTCTTCGGTTTTCACTACTGCCATTGGTGCTCATTCTATCTCTGAGGAAGTTGCGGGGTTTTCTCCTTTATGGTTTCCCCGAGCAAAATTCTTTGTGCCTCTTGTCTCTTGTGATTTTTGTTGTTCATGTTATTCTCTCAGATAATATCCTAAGATAATTCTAGCTTAAATGATAAAAATATAACAGTTCCAAATGACACGTGATAGCTAATCTCCACATAGTCACCCACCAACCCGTCCAAAAATCCGCCAGGAGCCCTGCTGGCCCTACTCCCTCAACCCACCACCAACAAAAATGCACTCTAGGTAGCGGTGGAAATGGTCCAACATTTGCATCACCAAGTACAACAAACAAATCATCAATACACATATATATTTCAAAGTATGTACATAAACCTAATTCATGTACAGAACAAGATCACATGCTCAAAACAAAAATAGATGCATACTTATCTCATCCCAACCACCAGGAGGCTGATTTAACTCCAAGTCACAGATGTAGTCCATACCCCGCCAAGGATACTGCTCCATCATCCTAATTCGTTGTAGTCACACCTCCATAAAATGGGGAGTCTAATAAGGCACCACCTCACCACCCCGTAGACGGGGCACCACTGTCCTCCCCAGTATACCATTTGTGGTTCACAAAGGACCTGATACGGAACTAGCACCACTCTCCATAAAGAAGGAAACTACTCCAACAACAAGGCGTTAGGACACTTCCATGACGGAAGGTCCTCTCAATCCCACGATGAACACCATCTAGCATGGCCATGATGCTCTCTCGCAACATCGATCCCAAAGATACCTGCTTGCCTACCAAAAATCACTCCACCAACAATAACTCACCGCTAGAAATCATGTGAGATGATGCAAGTTCAAGTATCCTCAATATGGTTGTAGCTACCGCCCAGACTCTCTTGATCACTAAACATCTCCTCAAGATATGTCCATTTTCATAAGCATCATCATCTCCTCCATAGTACTGATCAATTAGTCATTGAATAGTGTGCCCTCCACTCATCTGAATATTGATGGACTCCCTCATACCATCAGTGGTCAAACCCATCAAGAAGTAGATATCCTGAGCGATAATACCTAGGTCATGTCCTACCACATGGGACACCCATTGGGATTGGTCCCACATCTGCACTAACTCATATAGAAGGTAGTTGGTCGACCACATGAATGGACACATAAATAACTTCAGGAGACCCGCATCAATCAGCTCTTGAATCACCTCAAGATCCCCCCAAACCTCATCCACCAGCTCCTAGAAACTACATTATCTCCACTCCATATCCATCTCTATCTACACAAACTAACAAGTCATATTACTTGGATCTAACTACCTAAATTGTGCTACCTACTAGCACCGCAATGTGATGTTACTTTGCAGACACACATTATATAAACACACAGTGAACAACATCATACAAAACACCATAATTTCATGTGGTAAAACCCCAAAGGGGAAACATCCACGCAGGAAAAGTATTGAATCTCATTAATGAAGAAGGAGAGATTGCATGATGGGTCTCAGCCTCAAATACAACTCACACCATTACGTATCCCAACCATGCACTATATACTTCATGAAAGAAGTTACATGAGTAAACCATTGTCAGTTATGCCCATTATGGGAAACTTCACGTAAACACCCGCAGTGAGAAACCTCCCATAAACACATTAATTTAGTTTTTATTTAACAATCTCCACCTTGACAACAAAATTTACAAATACTTTGCCCAAGACTATTTATCTACTTTTTTTCAAACCAAGAGAAGCTACACACCAACGTAACTTCTCTAACAATACTGGTTTTGTGAACATATCTGCACAATTTTCTTGAGCATGGACCTTTTTTAGATCTACTCCACCTTCACTGATGGCTTGTCTTACAAAGTGATATTTTACATCAGTATGTTTAGTCTTACTATGATAAACATGATTTGAAGCCAAACGAATAGCACTTTAACAGCCACAAAAGACAGGTGCACTATTCTACAACCTTCCAATTTCTCTAAGCAGACCTCTCAGGCAAATTGCCTCTTTGCAAGAATGTGAGGTAGCAATGTATTCGGCCTCTGTAGTGGATAAAGCAATTGTTTCTTGAAGCTTTAACCTCCAACTTATAGCTCCACCTACAAGAGTAAATACATAACATGAAGTAGACCTTCTCTTGTCCAAATCACCTGTGACATCTGAATCAACAAAACTACACACAGAATCATTGTTATTATTAAATGTGATACAATAGTCACTTGTGCCTCTTAAGTACCGAAGCACCCATTTCACTGCATTCCAATGTTTTTTTCCTAGATTTTCCATGTACTTACTAACAACACCTACTGCATGTGAAATATCAGGTCTGGTACACACCATTGCATACATTAAACATCCTACTATATTGGCATATGGTACACAAGACATATCATCATTTTCTTCAACACTCTTAGGACATAAACTTGAAGAAATTTGAAAATGGGAAGCCAAAGGAACATTCACAGGCTTTGCCTTATTCATTTCGAATCTTTCAAGTATTCTTTCAACATACTTATCGTGTGAAAAACTAAGCTTACCATTTCTTTTGTCTTTTTGTATCTCAATACCCAAGATTTGTTTTGCAACTCCAAGATCCTTCATATCAAAATTCCTATCCATCTGAGCCTTCAACCTGTTAATCACGTCCATGATTTTGCTCACAATAAGCATATCATCAACATACAATACTAAGATAATGAATATATCATTCAACTTTTTGAAGTGTCAACAATGATCATACTCACTTCTAGTATAACCTTGGCTCACCATGAAAGAATCAAACTTTGTGTACCATTGCATGGGTGACTGTTTCAAGCCATACAAAGATTTCTTGAGCTTGCAAACTAATCTACCTTTATGATGTTGTACAAAACCTTTTGGTAGTTCCATATAAATTTCCTCCTCTAAATCTCCATGTAAGAAAGTTGTTTTAACATATAGTTTCTCTAACTCCAAATCAAGTAATGCAACTAATGCTAACACAATACGAATAGATACAAGCTTAACAACTGGTAAAAAAATCTCATGATAGTCTATACCTTCCATCTGAGAGTACCATTTTGTGACCAATTAGGCGTTGTATCGTCCAACCTTACCATCAACTCCTCTCTTCAATTTGAAGACCCACTTACATCCAATATTTTTTTCTATCTTTAGGGATTCAACCAATTCCCATGTCTTGTTTTTCTCTAGAGAATCCATTTCTTCTTTCATTTCCACCTTCCACTTAGCATTGTCAACATAATTAATGGTTTCGTGAAAACAAGAATGTTCTTCATCATTAGTAAATAAAACAGAAAAAACAAAATCAGTATACCTCTTAGGAGAATTTCTCTCCCTTAATGATCTTCTTGGTGTAGGCTATGGGGTTTCCACAATTTCTTGAATTTCTTCATCTTCTATGACCTCTCTCACCAGAAACTTCTTCTTGTTTATTTAAGTCATGAGAAGATTGGTTCTCACACTGAATTAGTTGGTTTGATATTACATGTTCATGTTCCACATCAACTCTTACATTTTCGGATTTAATCAGATAAGATTCATCAAAAACTACATCTCTGCTAATGACAATTTTCTGGGAAGTAGGATCCCACAATCTATATCCTTCTATTACATCATCATACCCAACAAAAATGCACTTCTTTGATCTAGGGTCTAACTTAGACCGTTAATTTTTAGGAGTAAGTGTATATGCTTCACAACCAAAGATTTTCAAATTCGAATAATCACAAGGATAGTCACTCCATGCCTCTTTCAGAATTTTACAATCTATTTCCATTGATGGTGACCGGTTTATTAGATAACAAACAGGAAATTGCTTCTTCCCACAACTCTTGCCCCAAATGAGCATTACTGAGCATGCTCCTTGCTCTTTCTATAAGAGTCATGTTCATGTGTTCTGCAACGCCATTTTGCGGAGGAGTGTATACATTTGTTTTGTGTCTTACGATCGATTCATCTTTGCAATATTTTTCAAAATCCAAAGAAGTAAATTCACCTCCATTATTCGTTCTTAAACACTTGATTGTTCTGCCAGTTCTTTTTCCACCATAACTCTAAATTGTTTAAATGTGTTAAACACATCAGCTTTTCTTTTTAGGACATAGGCCCAAACCTTTCTAGAAAAAACATCTACAAATAATACATAATATTTTTCTCCCCCATAGGAAACGGTAGGAGATTGACCCCACAAATCAGAATGAATGTAGTTAAGAACACCTTTACTAACATGAATACCTGCTTTGAATTTTTGTCTACACTATTTTCCATATATACAATGTTTTCAATAAATCAAATTCAAATTTTTCAAATTTGGAAGCAATTTACGATTCATTAATACCTAGAGTCTTTTTTCACTCATATGACCAAGACGTTGATTCCATAGCTGAGTGGATCCTGACTCTTCTTCAGATACTAATCTAGTACCATTAACTTGAGTTCTTCCAACTGGTTTGTAAAGGTTTCATGTCCTTTGTGCCTTCATGACCACTAAAGCACCCTTGGAAACTTTTAGAGTTCCATCAAAACCTGTAAACTTATGACTACAAGAATCCAATACTCCCAAAGAAATTAAATTTTTATTTAACTCAGGTACATGTCTAACATATGTAGGTGTTCATAAAATTCCATCAAACATTTTAATTTTAACACTTCCAACCCCAACAGTTTTACATGAATGATTGTCTCCTAAAAGAACTATTCCATCATTAGTTGTTTGATAGGAAGCAAATCAATCTTAATGATGATAGATATGGTGCGAAGCACTAGAATCTAATAGCGGTTCCTCATTATATTCATAAATATTACAAACAGACAAGACCTCATCGATCCTACCTGAATCAGAATACTTAATTGAATTTTCCTCCGACTTGGAGTCGTCCTTCTTGGATTCTTGTCTCTTCCAACAGTCCTTGTGATAACCAGTTTTGTTACAGTACCAACATTTTAATTTGCTATTTCTGCCCTTCAATCTAGACCTGTAAGCACCTCTTGACTTTTCTCCTTTCTCTTTGGATTGACCTCTAACAACCAAAGCTTCATGCAAAGAGATTTCGAGACTAGATTTCTTCATCAATTCCTCAGACACTAATGCTCCAACCACATTGTCAAATTCTAAATTATCAGTTGTACTAAGGCTAATGGAAGAAACTACTTGACCCCAATATTTAGGTAAAGTGTATAAGAGATTGACTACTTTATCTTCATCATCAATTTTAACATCCATACTACTCAACTGGAAAATAAGAGTGTTAAAAACATTTAAATGAAATGCTATCTTCGTACATTTTTTCATTCTCATACCGTGCAGGTCGTTTCAAGTAAATTATGTTGTCACTGATTAGGTCATATACAGACTTTCTAACTTGTTTTATATACTTGTTGATGATGTTTCTCCAATAATATTGAACAAAACATCATCTGCAAGACATAAACGAATTGTGCTTAGCGCTTTGGCATCTAAATCCTCCCATTCATCATCTATCATGGAGAGAGGTCTTTTTCTTTTTCCGTCTAAGTCTCTATGTTGCTGAACTAATAAATATCGCATCTTTAATTTCTATGGTTCAAAATTGTTTTTACCATTAAATTTTTCAATTTCAAACTTTGTGCTAGACATCGTTGAAATGTTTTTTAATTCTGAACCAAAAAAACTCCGCAGTATTGGCTTGACTTTTGAAAAAAAAAATGTTTAAAATATATATATATATATATATATAGCACAAGTTCTTTTTTTAATTACCGCTCTTTCCCAAGCAGCAACAAATAGCACCCAGGAAGAACCCTTCCAGGATCCTGCAGTGATAGCCAACAAAGCTCTCTTCACATGCAGACTTTCACTGCCTTCTTCACGATTTGCAAACAGTCACGTGGATTCACACGCAGACCTTCACTGCCTCCTTCACGATTTGCAGACAGAAACGCGGCTTCACACGCATACTTTTTCCTCCTTCACGATTTGCAGACAGTCATGCGCTCAGCGGAATCTTCAGCAGAATCTTCACATGTAGATTTTCAGCAGTAGTAAAACAACAACTGGCTGGAAACTAGTCTCCAACAGTGGTCTCCTCCATTGCATATTCTTCCACACACAGGCACGCTGTCTCTCTTCCCCTGCAGACTTTCAATGCAACTACTCCAACAACGATTCTTCTTTCTTCACGGCTCTTCTCCACAGTCAGGCAGAGGGACCTCATGGTTCACTCTGCAGTCAAACTCTTCTCATTCACGTCACTCTCTACGGTGGCTACAACGTGCAATTTTCCGCAACGACCAGACTCTTCACGGGCGTGGCTGCATTCTTTGCATTCTCTTCTCTTCAGCAACGATTCCAGGCGGCTCCATAGTCTCTTCTCTTCAACAATGTGGTTGCATTCTTTGCATTCTCTTCTCTTCAGCAACGATTCTAGGATGCTCCGCAGTCTCTTCTCTTCAACAACGATTCTTGACGGCTCCAGAGTCTCTTTTCTTCAACAAAGATTCCAGGAAGCTGCAGCAATGATCTCCCTTTTCTTCAAACAGGAGGATCACCGTTTCTCTGAACCAATGTCTCTCTTCATCAACAGCTGTGAGCACGATCTTCTTCAACACATCCAAGATCTGATACCATTTGTTACTTTTCAGACACACATTAGATAAACACACAATGAACAGCAAAACACTAGAATTTCATGTGGTAAAACCTCAGAGGGAAAACATCCACGCAGGCAAAGTATTGAAGCTCATTAATGAAGAAGGAGAGATTACATGACGGGTCTCATCCTCACAAACAACTCACACCATTACATATCCCAACCATGCATTATATACTTCATGAGAGAAGTTACATGAGTAAACCGTTGTCGGTTATGCCCATTGTGAGAAACTTCCCGTAAACACCCGTAATGAGGAACCTCCCATAAACACATTAGTTTAGTTGCAATTTAACATGGGACACAACCCGTGAAAAAAAACGCTCGGTGCATCTGGAACCCCTTTTCTCGTGTAGAAATAGCGCGCGGGACAAATTTCTTCGATCGCGCTCTAGCGCAGTTGTATTGAGACCAGTCGTGTTGGGCATGGCGCGAGATTCTCTCACTCTAGTGCGTCTGGTCACCACACAAACGTGCTGAAAACCCTCGTGGGGAACACATGGGAAAATCACTCTTTGTGCAACTTTATGTGATTCCCCACTTTTCTTGCAGGTGACGCACTAAAAGAACAAAATATTGCACGAATGGTTTTGTGAGACAAAACCATCCGTACAAGTACCCACCCACCCCTAAACCTAAAAATTTAATGGATAAAATCAAACAAGACAAGGGTTAGGTTTACATGTATCTCACCGCTTGGAAAATGGATCCCCTGAGCTCTTAGAAACTGCAAAAAATATCATGAAGATACGAATGACAACAAGTACAAATGATGTTTGAAAAGTGCCCCCCCCCCCCCTTTTTAAACCAATTTGAACCAAACTTTGACACCTCACCACAGTCAAACTGTGCATNAGTCAAACTGTGCATTGATTTGACGAACCATTCACACCACCACGATTAGCACTCTGGGATCTCCCCAATGATGCATCTTGATCCTTCGGCTGAAACATCATCCCCGAGAGAATATTGAGACAAGCACCCCAAGGTGCACCAGGTTTTTGAATTATTACTTTTGCATTGTCCATACCTTTGTCATGTCCTTTACTACACTTGGGTATATGTGTCATGTGTGTAGGGTTATACTCATAACACCCAAATCAGCCACCATCAGCGAAAATGCAAGACTTTCCTCTCAAGTATTATCACGGAACTTGCCTCTCGGCACCAACATTTCACTCTACTAAACATTTCTCGAATAATCATTTTGAAACCCATACAAGTATTTGTATCCCGGTTTTGATGTGTCCTCAACATCCAAACTACTGACCACCCTGTTTTCCTCCATGGGTGTTTTCTCTCAGCAAACATTTATCATAAATCAACATTCATGATGCCGATGACCCCACAAGTCTGAGCAATTGGTCACCCCCAGAGAGTAACCTTCTTAAAGCTAATTATTCCATAGTTGTGCATTTACTCCCTTACCTCAAGCAGTTCAGCAACACCATATTCATCAGCACCAGTTACGAAAAAAATTTCACTATGGCCTTCTCATACCACCATGATCATTTAACCCATCTACAATTCTCCTTTGTATCATCACCTCCACCAAGACAACAATGGCCCCCCCTCCCTCAGAGACAACCAGTTCTATTCAGTTATTCCCACAGGAACATTATGCGTGACATTGATTTATGGGGCACCCGTCTTTGCATTTGCAAATTACCCCTCACTCTATCTTCAAAAAGGTTCCCTAAATCACTCGAAACCGTGGGAACCCTACCCATGATCAAATTGACTCCCCGGTCCACCCAAAACTGTGGGAGTCCCACCCATCATCAAACTGGACCCCAACACACACAAAACCATGGGGACTCCACCAATTATTCTTTATGCACAAACAATTCCCAATTCCATTTACACATGAGAACCAATCAATTATTTTGGCAATGATCCCATGGTATCCTTTGATCGATGACATTGAAGTCTCTCAGTACCTCGTAAGCATGTCTTTGTTAATCCCCACTCTCTCAAGTATTGTGTTCCTAACAAATCCCTTCAATGGGGTGACTCCAAAGAATCTAGTGGTGGCTCCACAATTCTATAATGTCAAAGGATTTTGTTGTTATCTTGGCACAGAGGTTTTCTCCACTCGATTTCTCAGTTGTTCATGGTTATCTAAATCCAGTTCCTCTCGCAAATGAATGGCAAGATCAAATTCCTAAATTCAAAGAGCATGAGGATGACAATCCTACAGAGCATTTATCAAAATTTCATGAGCTCATGCAGCAAATGAATATATCCCATAAAGATGTACTCATGAAAATGTTCATGCATTCACTCGAAGGAGATGCTCGGGAGTGGTACCAATCTCTGCCAGCTACTAGCATTTCCTCACTGAGGGAATTCCATGCATGTTTCCAGAAATATTGTAGGTACATTTTTTTAGTTGAACTTCTTTTGAAAGATTGTTGCAAATAGGATAATTTCCATAATACAACTTCTTTATGTGATCCAAAAAGTCATAATGATGAATGTAACCAAGGATGTCAAACATGTTATGAGGAAGTTGTGGTTTTGTAATTAGTTGAGGATAAAGACAAAACATTTTTTATTTATGCTGGCAAGGAAGAATGTCATGATTATTATGATATCAAAGTTGTTGATAGTAATCATGTTAAAGATACATTTCACATTGTATCAAATGTTTCTAGTTATTTTTGCTATGATGGGTTTGTTGTTCCGAATGTTAATGAAAATCGGTCTCTTTATGATAAATATCCAAATACAAAGGAACATATTTCTTTTTCAGTCTGTATTGAATCCTACAAAATTCTTCCACTCTTTGATCACTATGATGATATGATAAATATCCAAATACAAAGGAACATATTTCTTTTTCAGCCAGTATTGAATCCTACAACATTCTTCCACTCTTTGATCACTATGATGAAACTGTTGTTCCCAAGTTTTTTTATGATCAACCCATTGTTCAAAAGGATCATTTGCATATTTTTAATCATGAAACTTTTGAGGATGAAGATCAGGCTGCTCATGCACTGTCATTCTTCCAAGAGCCTCATGAAGTGAAGGTTTTTGGAGTTCAAATTTCAGAATTTTTTGAAGATCCTCTCTTTAATGATGAAAATACATGGACTCTTTTGTAAAGTTCAGAAAGTCAAGAGAATATTATTCATGATGTTTTTTATCAGCCAAAGTATGATGAATACCCAGATGAATGTGAAGTGCCAACTTATTTTTTATTATATTTTCATGAATGCGCGCTTAAGCTGAAAGTTGTTCATGAAGATGTCTTGACTAAGTTGTTTAGATACTCTTTGGAGGGAGCAGCGTGTGATTGGTGTAGATCTCTCCTGATTGCTTGTGTCACTCCATTAAGAGATTTTCATGTAGCTTTCCATTTGTTTTGCAAAGACAAATTTTATGTTGAATGTCTTTATGAAAACTGCTATCAGGAATTTAATTTGTTGAGTAAAGAATCTGATAATCATAAAAAGGATACTTGTGTTAAAAAGTTTGCAGCAGTAGAAGATACTTTTCATGATGATCATAAGGTAGAAGATCATGTTTATGTCTTTTCAAATCATCAAGTCTATGATGAGATGTTTCGGTCAGTAATTTGTAAAGATCAAAGAAGTGATATTTCACATCATGACTCACCAAGATCTTAGGAGAGGCGGTGTATTACCAAAAAGAGTATGCCAAATTTGTTCGGCTATAAGGAACAAGTTAAATATTGCCTTGCATATTATCAGTTAGATGAGTATAATTGGTCAAAGAAATTTATCCAGTAGCTATCACCAAAGATCAGTAAGCCTTCTTCCGTCATTCATGAACCTAGATCTGTAGGAGATATTAAACAAACTTCGATCAGCAGTGAAATCAGTGAAGGCAACCTGCAACAACCTTCAGTTTTGCAGACATATGAGATTGGTAGTAGTTATAAAAATGGGCATATACAGAAACAATCCAATCTACATTTGGAACAACAAGAAAAGGTATATATTCATGACATATATGACCCTGTCGCTTATTATCTGAAGTCTTTGAGCAGTGCAGATGTCAAATCATTCTTGTTTAGTGGATATTGGTTCTGCTATCTTTCCAAACTGCGCTTTTGTATGCCATTGATTCCTTCATTTTTCAATTCAGATCAAGAGTGTCACCAGTAAATCAGTTTCTTGCATGGCTTCATTAGAACGCTTATTATACTTGATCGAGCAACAATGCAATTGGTTAGAGTAGGAGTAGGATGAATAAGCTGTAAATTTTCCTTTAATATTTAAACTAGGGCTAATAGTGCATGCAAAATCTCTATTGATAACCACACATGAATATCTTTTATAGTTTGCAACGAAATATAAAACTGAGAAATAAATCACAATATTTACACTACTATTTTGGGTATGGAAACCCCCGGAAGAAACCCAAGATGGGAAAACATGTGCATCAGTCAGATATAGATTTTATTATGACAAAATATGGAACTTTTACAATCACTACAAATTCACCCAAACATGGCGAATGCAGTACTCGGAAAAATCACTGGCCAAATCCCAGTTAAACCTCAACACTCTCCTTTGTGAGTGTACGGCCCAACTATACGAAGCTTGGTGATCCCGCTACTCGCTCCTTCGTCCTCTCAGTTGAATCCTCTGTCTGACTTTCTCTCCCTGTTTGTATCCTGTCTCTATCGAAATACAAGTGTGTGTGTCCTCTCCACCAATTGATCTCTCTTTTATAACTTTAGGTAAAGAGAAAACCCTAATTTCACTTTCACTTTCACTAGTGGTAAAACAAAAACCCTAATTTCACTTTCATTTTAACTAGTGTTTCACTAAAGTTAATTTAGATCACTTTAATTTATTTTCCAAAGTAAACTTAGGAAAAGTAAATTAAATACAACTAGTTTCATAATTTAAGTCTTTTGCATGCAAGAACACATGCATGCAGGAAGACCTTCCTTGTTGCTACTAATTTAACTCTCCCTCTCAATGAGGAAGGGATTCGGTAGCAACCCCAACTTATCCATGAACTTCACAAAACTCTGTCTGCAAAGTGCCTTGGTGAAAATATATGCCACCTTCTCATATGTCTGTATGTACTCCAACCGAATGGTTCCTCTAAACACAATCTCTCAAGAAGTGGTATCTAATGTCTATGTGTTTGCTCCGGTCATGGAAAACTGGATTGTCAGATAGCATGATGCCACTCTGATTGTCACATTGAACTTTTGTAGCATCTAGATCACACTCGAACAACCCTGCAAGTAACTTCCTCAGCCACATACCCTCACAAGCAGCCATGTTGGCTACCATGTACTCAGCCTCTGCTGAGCTCAATGCAACTGAATTCTGCTTCCTTCTAAACCAAGAGACAACCCCAGATCCAATGCTGAAACAACAAACTAAAGTACTCTTTTGGTCCTCTACACATCCTGCCCAATCAGCATCTGTGAAACCTGCTATATGTACACCCCCCCTGTGCTCATAAACCAATCCATACTCCATTGTACCTCTGATGTAGTGAAGTATGTGCTTCGCAGCAATCCAATGCACTCTCTAAGGGTCCACCATGAACCGACTCAAAGATTTGACTGCAAAGCTGATGTCTGGTCGAGTGTTGATTGAATACATAAGTGATCTGATAAGCTAATGATACAAGGTAGGATCAAATCCATCTAACCCTAATGCATCAATCTTCCTCCAGTTGGAAACTAGAGCTATGGCCATAGGCTTGCAGTCCTCCATCCTAAATCTCTTCAGGATCTCTATTGCATACTTCCCATGTCCGATGAAGAAGCATCCATCTCTCTTCCAAACCTCCAAGCCCAAAAAGTAATGCATCAACCCAAGGTCTTTCATCTCAAAATCCACTGCAAGATTGGACTTGCAATCTCCAATCAACCTCTCATCTCCTGTCGAAAAGAGATCATCCACATATAGGACCAGTATGAGAGGCACCTCACCTGTCAAGAAGTACAGGTTGTGGTCAGCCTCACTCCACTGAAATGCCATCTCCCATAGATAGTTGTCAATCCTCGAGTACCATGCTTGAAGTGCCTACTTGAGCCCGTAAATATCTTGATGCAGTCTGCATACATGCGTCTCCTTGTCCTCCACATCAAACCCCTCTGGCTGCTCAATACACACCTCCTCCTCTATCACTTAGTTTGAGGAAGGCAGTCTTGATGTCCATCTGATGGACACGCCAACCCATCTCAGATGCTAGTTAGATAATGGTCCGAATGGAAGAATACCTGGCTACAAGGGTGAAGGTTTCCTCATAATCAATACCCTCCTTCTGTGAAAACCCCTTTTCCATGAAGCATGCCTTGTACTTCTCCACACTTCCGTCTGTTGCATGCTTCACCTTGTAGATCCATCTAGATCCCACCACCTTTTTCCCTTGTGGCCTCAGCACAACCTCCCATACCTGGTTTTTCATAATGGAGTCATACTCCTCAACCATAGCCTCTTGCCACACATCATGTTATGCAGCCTCCCCGAAGCTGGAAGGTTCAAAGTTAATCAACTATGTCATCAGTGCCATATAACTAAGCCTCTTTGGTGGTACACTCCATCTAAAAGATCTCTGTGGAGGATCAACCTACCTAGAATCATGTACTGTGGACCTAAACCACTTAGGCCTTGGCCTAGTGTCAACCCGTTGTTGTTGCTAGATATATGTCTCCTGTTGCAGCTCATCCTCCAAATCAATGACTGTGGGATGTTGTCCACCAGACTCCCTTTTGACCACCAGAACCTATGCTCTGTGTCTGTACCTGTACATGTACATCTAGGTCCTCCAACTCGACCCCGAACTCCTGTGCTGGCTGCTGCTCTGCTGGTAAGTCCAGAGATCTCTGCAAGGCCCTATCCTCATCGAACTGGACATCCCTGCTCACAATGATCCTCTTGCGAGCAAGAATGTAAACTCTATATGCCTTCGAAATATCACTGTAACCAACAAGTAACCCCTTCTCTCCAGAAGGGTCCAGCTTCTTCCTATTGTCAACATGAACATGACAATAGCAGACACTATCGAATATGCAAATGTGACTCACATCTGGCCTAGTGCCTATGAATACCTCCTCAAGTGTCTTCCTCCCCAAATTTGTGTGGGGACACCTGTTCTAAATGTATATTGCAGTCTGGTATGCCTCGACCCAAAGGAATAGTGGTAATCCCTGATCAAATAGCATGGCCTTGGCTGCTCCAACCATCATCATGTTCTTCCGCTTTGCAACTCCATTATGTTGTGGGGTATGGGGCACGATGTGCTCCTTCTTAATTCCCTCTGCCGAACAATACTCTATGAACTCATTGGAGGTGTACTCACCCCTGTTGTCTGTTCTGAACACCTGAATCTTCTTTCCTGTTTGGTTCTCCACAAGATTCTTAAACTCTCAGAACCTCTCAAAGACCTCTGACTTGGCCTTCAAGAAATAGATCTAGGTTTTCCTAGAATAGTCGTCAATGAAGGTTACGCAGTAACTGTAACCATTGAACGAATGGACACTCATAGGTCTGCATACATCAGAATGCATCAAGTCCAAGGGCTCCTTACACTAGTGCTCACTCTATGGGAAAGGATTCCTGATGTCTTCCCCAAAGCACAACCCTTGCAGTGGTTATGTTTTTCCTCCTGTGCCTGAGGAACTCCAATGGTTGTCTGTCTCAAATGCTTCAGTGCACCATGGTGTCAGTGTTCCATCTTCCTATGCCACAACTCACCTTCACTATTGTTGTTGTTGCTGACTAGAGCCTTTGCAGGCTCAAAGTGTATTCTGTACACTTTCCCGCTCCTCTTTCCAATCACCTGATCCAAGCTCCTATCTGACCCCTTGGGTCTGATATATACTATATGGTCACGAAACTTCACCTGATATCCCTTGTCCTCCAAAGTGGAGACTGATATAAGGTTCTGATCAGTCCTGGAACACACAACACATCAGCAAAACTGAGGGGTTTGCTAGACTCCCTCTCAAATGAAACAGTGCCAACTCCCAGCACCTAATACCACGCATCATCACCCAGCTCAACATGGATCCCTGTTCCACCCTCCTGCAAGTCTCTGAAGAATATCTTATGTCCAGTGATGTGACTAGATACTTCACTGTCGATGTACCATTAGAGGAAATTTCAATTCAAAATGGGTCTTTTAACCATAATTCAAATTCCATGTCATCACGTGTTAGCCAATGAAATCGCTTTAAATTTGAAATACCGTATAGGTCTTAAACAATTTTTTAATATAAATTTGGGGATAGGTATCATAAAAAAACTATTTTTTTTGTTCATATTTTCGACATATCTCCCTGTGTTCTTACTCAAATTTCGATCGGGAGACCCACTTGGCATACTTTTAAAAACGTGATGATGATGAAATTCCATGTCATCATCACGTTTTTCAGTTATTTCTTGTTTTTGGTGCAGCGAGGTCTGTCAAAAGTATGCCGAGTGGGTACTCGTTGGATACGGAATTTAATTACGTATCCAACAAGCTCTCCCGATCGAAATTTGAGTAAGAACGTAGGGAGATATGTCGAAAATACAAACAAAAAAGTAGTTTTTTTCCTTTCTTCCTCCAAAATTAATAAATATTATTTTATTATTTTAATTATTAATTTATTATTTTTCTTAGGAGGCCCATTTTGAGTTGAAATTTCCTCTCATGCATATGCTGCTCCCGGTGGTGCTTGCCATGCAAGCTATCAAGAAAAACTCCTCATCGAAATTCCTACTGAACACATCCACCTCTGCAAATCCAACCATATAAGTGTTACTTTTCTTCTTCCTATCTGGGCACTCGAAGGCAAAGTGCCCCTGCTTGTGGCAGATAAAACACTTGACCTTTGACACGTCAAGGTTCTTCTTACCATCATTCTTCCTCTTTGCCTTCCCCTTGCTCTTCCTTGTAAGGACTAGAGCCTCCTCATCCAAAATCTGTGGGGACTGCTAGATTAGCCTGATCCTTGACCCATGCGGGCCTCCTCCTGCACAAAGTCATCCCATAGTCTCTGTCAATCAAGGAGCTTCTCCCTAGCCACAACACCTTTGACAAAGGTGTCCCATAGTTTAGAGAAGCCATTGAGGGCTATTCGAACTAGCTCCTCATCCATTGTCTTAGAGCCAACAACTCCAAGCTCGTCCCTAATTTGTGTGAGCCTCGTGAGATAAGGCACCACTCCTCCCTTGGCCATCTTGGTGTTGCACGTCATCTCTTGCAACACAATCTTTCAGTTCTCGTTCTTGCTTTGGTACAAACTCTCCAAAGCCGTCCACATCTTTGTTGTGGTCTTCTTACCAGAAAGGTGAGGGACTATATAGTCCTTCACTCCATCCATGATAATCAACATGGCTCTGGAATCAATCTTCTTCCAAGCTACTAAATATGTCGGATCTGTGAGTGCAACCTTCGTGGAGTCAATGTGCTCCTCTGCATCACTAACATCCAGGATCCTTGTGATCATTTCTTTCCATGTAGAAAAGTTTTGAGCACCCTGGAGTCTATCATCAACTCTCAACTGCACGGCCATAGTGAAGTGTACATGTCAAACCCTAGATCTGGAAGTCTAGGTTTGTGTTTTCCTATAGATCTGTCCCTAATCTATCACTGTTGCTGCAAATCTCTCAACTTTAGCTCACCAGAGCTCTAATACCATGTAAATTTTCTTTTAATATTTAAACTAGGGCTAACAGTGCATGCAAGATCTCTATTGATAACCACACATGAATATCTTTTACAGTATGCAACGAAATATAAAACTGAGAAATAAACCACAACATCACATCACAATATTTACACTATTATTTTGAATATGGAAACCACCGGAAAAAACCCAAGATGGGAAAACCGGTGCAGTAGTCAGAGACAGATTTTATTATGAGAAAATATGGAACTTTTGCAATCACTGCAAATTCACCCAAACCGTGAATGCAATGCCCGACAGAATCACTGGGCAAATCCCAGTTAAACCTCAACACCCTCCTATGTGAGTGTACGGCCCAACTGTACAAAGCTCGGTGATCCTACTGCTTGCTCCTCCGTCTTCTCAGCTAAATCCTCTCTGTGACTTTCTCTCCCTATATGTATCCTATCTCTGTCATAATACAATTGTGTGTGTCCTCTCCACCAATTGATCTCTCTTTTATAACTTTAGGTAAAGCGGAAACCCTAATTTCACTTTCACTTTAACTAGTGGGAAATCAAAAACCTTAATTTCACTTTCACTTTAACTAGTGTTTCACTAAAGTTAATTTAGATCACTTTAATTTATTTTCCAAAGTAAACTTAGGAAAAGTAAATTCAATACAACTCGTTTCTTAATTTAAGTCTTCTGCATGCAAGAACACATGTATGCATGAAGACCTTCCTTGTTGCTACTAGTTTAACATAAGCTCAATATGTGAGCATTTAGTTTGCACGATGTGATCATATTTGTGTGTGAGGATTGTTTTCAGTTGCAGAGTAGTTTGAATTTCAGCATTCAACGAGCAGTGTGTTTACAAGTTTTTTGCAGAGGTTTGGGATGAAAAACTCCATCAGCCCAATAGAAGAAGGCACTGGAACAAATTGATTCAGCTTGCAAGATGTCTTTCATAAATGGTTTTTTTCAACTTGCAGAATGATCAATTTGTAAAATAACACAAAAAGTTGCACTTTTTGGTTCGCAAATAATACAGGAGAAGGAATGTGGCCTGCAGGCTCTTGGAGCCTCACAAGGAGGCCTCCACCCCCATACAGAGCCAGATGTCGGTACCAGAATCTTCCCTATCAAACTTTTTAGATTATGGCAGCACGCATGTAAAAAGAGACCTTGATTTTCGTTGCTTGAATGTCCACTAGCATTTTTGCAAAAGCCATGGGTGTCCCAGTCGTGCTGGTCAGTTCTCCTTGTCCCAAATCTTTAAATTACGCAAATGGTCCTCACCTTTTAACATTCAAAATTTCATTGTTCAAGCCTCGTCGAAATCTCTCATAACCTTGAATTTTTAATTTGGTAAAGTCTCGCACTTGCTCTTATTCTTAATCTTGTTTTTCCATGATGCCTGAAATGCCTAAAATCCTTGGGTTAAATAGTGTTATAAAGTTTCCCATGGTCCTTTCTTTCCCTGGATCAATATTCAGCTTACTTACTGCTCCTATATTTTAATAATTTTTATTTTTATTTTTTTAAATTAACATTATTAAATAATAGTTTTAATAGTTTTATTGAAAAATAAAATTATTAAAATAAAACTATTATTTAATGATTTTAATTAAAAATTATTATTTATACATATATCTTTTACCCATTAGTCTTTTCATGATCACGTGGATTTAAAAGGATAAAGTTTGGTTTGGTGAAAGTTTTGTCTGTCCATTTCAACATTAAATCAAACCAACACTATGTCTCCTCCACCTGTCGCTCCAAGAATGAAAGCACTCAAACCAAACGCCAAGGAGAGCCCACGAGTTAAATGACCTGCCAATGCGTTGGTCAAATGAAGGGCGAGTTGTCAACACTAAGGTGTTCATTAAGTATCAATATATAGTTTCCCACTGTTTAAGGTTCAAACCGAGTCCAAGTAAATTCCCAATAGCCCAGCGCTCATTGCCAAGCAAGTGCGCTGTGTGCAATGTGTTTAAAGTTCAAAAATGCAATCTTCAAGCACTCAAGCATAAAGCGTCCAAGTGCCAAGGGTGAATTCACATCAACTCTTCCTATTGCTAGTTCCATTATGACAGTCAAAGCAATGAAGAACGGGTGACGAAGGCAGAGGAATGTTAAAGGAATGTATTCATTATGTACCAGAGTTTTTCGGCGAAATTCAAAAAGTATTTAGTCAATACCGATATTAGCATTTTGGAGAAACAAGTGCCAAAAACATCCAATGTGCTAAAGGTACTTGCTTATTAGAACGCCAGGGAAAACGCATGAGGGTCTATGTTACCAGAAACGGGAAACAGGAAACGAAACGAGAAACGGTAACGGTACGAGAAACGAAGTTTAAAGGTTTCGCATTCAAAGAAACGAGGAGAGAGAAAAATAACAAAAATGAAAGTTCGGACATATATTTAGTAGTAACAAAATATTTTGTGGTATACCAACTTAAATTTAAGTTCATAGGAGACCCAATCAGTGATGAATTGAATTCATATATACTAAAAAGCAGTTCTTGTCTTTGACTTGGCATGAGTAGTGTGACATAATGTAGTACTATTCGTTCCCACATGAGCTATGCAAGGTTTGTAAGGTCAGATCTGATAGAAAAGACAAGCAAGGCTGTTCATAACAATAACTAATTTGACTAGTAATTAGCAAAGCAAAAAAAAATCCTACAATTACTGTAGGTAATTGTGAGAAAAACTTGTGAAGACCATTGATTCCAGTATTTTTATTATGTAACTAACATAAGCTGTTACCTATTCTAACAAAGGTTGTACATATTCCATAAGGTTGAATACACTGTAACCACTTACATGATACTAGAAGCTCTCATTACATTAGTTCACACAGGGAATATAACACAGAGACTAGTATAGATTACATTACTAGTATTGGGCTGGGATCACCAACCCTGGAAGATCAGATTTATTTACCTGTCTTACCTCCAACAAGCATCACCTCTAGCAAGCATCACCTCCAAAGACACTCAATTATTTAAGCTAACATACTAATTATTTGAAATTTGACCTAACAACCGCAAACAAATTTTGTACAAGAATCTGGAAGAGTCTCAAAAAATCTAAAAGGCACCCCACTCAATAATAATCCTTCACTCTATACAGGAAATTTAATGCCACAGTCAGAAAGCATTTTACATTGATATCATATATTGCAAAAAGAAATTAGAAAAAGATATTTCAAATGTCACAGTAAAAAAGCATTTAGTTTACATGTAATTCTACAGTATTCACATGTAATACTCTGTCTTATGAGCAATTTTCAAAATTTTCTTCTAGCAAGGATAGTAGATGTTCTGGCTCACTTAATAGAATGGTGGATGAGCCTACTATCCAATTACATAGTCACTACTTTGGTCAACATGATGTATGGTGTTATCTAACATGTCTTCAGCATTGTCTCGCAACACCTCAAATGGAAGATCATCATCTCCATCATCCTGTGAACCGCCATAATCCCACATCCTACTAGGCCCTCTTTGGTACTCAAGTTGTTGTCGAGATAGCAGACGTAGATTTGAGTGTACAAACACCAAATCTTGTTCCTTTTGTGTGCCTAAGCGATTCCTCTTTACCGAATGGATAAAAGCATATTCACTCCAGTTTCTTTCACATGCTGATGAACTAGTCACCTATGAAGTAAAATTAATATTATGTAATTAAAATTTAAGAAGGTACATTTGAAAACTTGAAAAAAAATCTGAAATAAAAATAAAAATGAAGTGTTTAAACATTATAACATACTAAATGTATTGATTGTTGAACATACCTGTGAAAGTAAGCGAATAGCTAACTGACGAAGCAAGGGAGTTCCTGTACCATATTGTATCCAAAAGTCTATGGGTCCAAGTTTCTCTCTATTATATGCACAATCTTCATTTGCAAAGTGTCCCTCGGATCTCAAGAACTTTCCCAACTCAAGCCGTAAAGCAGTGCGATCATCACGATCATAACATCTACTTATAAAGGTGTTCCAATTTTGCATCACCTCTACATCTGAAGATGGTTTCTTGTGAAACCATTTGGGGTTGAGTAGAAATGCAATTGAATGAAGAGGACTATGAAGCATTTTCCACCTTGTAAGACTAAGATCCCACACCTCATTCCGGGTGTCCCTGTCGATCCTAGAATTTTCATCTTCCATTATGTCACGAAGCTTCTCTCTCATTTGATCCATACTCTCAAACACGTCCCCTAAGCATGGACAATCACTATCAAACATGCGAAGCGTGGAAACAATAGGTGTGATGAGGGTAACAATATCCTCCACCCTCCTCCAAAAATCCTCAGAAGAAGAGCCAATAATAATATCCTCAACTCGTATCCCATCCCCAACATGAGAACCCTTCCACCTCTGCCAATCCATTGAAACAACCATCTCCCTCAAAGATTGATGCACTTTGATGAGACGTTGTAACATAATGAATGCAGATGCAAATCTAGTCTCGGCACATCGAAGAAGTTGGAGGTTGGCATGTTTTCTATAAATTGATATGGATGCTGCATGATTAATAATAAAAGTCTGTAGCATCTTTGCTTCAGTTACAGTTTTTCCAACCCAAGCAATGTTGTTGATATCTTTCAGCAGGAGGTTGATGCAATGCACAGAACATGGAGTCCAAAAA
>LPNX010648115.1:671709-719936 GCA_001517045.1 Pseudotsuga menziesii
GAAATTAATAGAAACATATAAACTCACAATGATGTACGGTTCTATGCCATCCTAAGAAGAGAAAACTCTAATAATCAGGGAGCGAAAAAATGAAATCTATCAAAGGACAAATCCTGTTGGGGCTGATAAATTATAAAGCTAATAATCAGGGAGAGAAGAAATAAAATCTATCAAAGGACAAATCCTGTTGGGGCTGATCAATTTCAATAGGGGATGCAGATGAATACGCCACGTTGGTAAGTGAAATAAATATGAAGGGTACTATGTCAAGTAAACAAGTCATCAGTCTAGATGGGAATTTGAATATTGACTTGGCGAATGAAACTGTCTAAGATTAAAGTTATTGTTCCACTTTCTGAATTAGCAAAGGTCTCATTTCATAAAGAATTAAAGTATTGTTCCTCTTTCTGAATTAGCAAAGATCCCATTTAAGAAACAGAAATTGAGGGAAATTCTTCTGAGTGAAGAAATGACGAAAACATTCCATGTGGTATTTCATGTAATGAACCAAGGAACGGGAAATGGTGGATATGCTCCTTTATACATAACTGTGGTCCTAAACTATATCCTTCATAATTGTATGTTGGACATTGGAGCCTCTACAAATGTGATGAATCTACAGGTAATGAACTAGTGTAGTGTAGGACCGTAGGTGCGGGTCTTGTGTTCGTATCTCTCGAGAGTGTTATGAAGAGTTTCCCATAATTTTACAATAACATAGCAGAGTACGAAGAATTGGGTACTGGTCTGAATTCATTAAGGATATGGGGATTACAATACTAAATGTTACAGCCTTAAAGGCTTCCATGTCTTCTTAATGGAAGAAATTGTAGAAACCCCCTAATTTTTTCGACAAATTACCCACTCATTTACGCAATTCTACTGTTATTGTGAGGCAGAATTGCTCCATGAATTATGTGTTAAGCTCTTTACATTTACACAAGAGAAAGAAAACAAGCACAATTTTAAAGTTGGCATGAAATCGAACCCGACATTCCAAAGCTTCTGAAACTTCAAAGTCAAAACTCACTCATTATCAGAGATATGTTTTTTAAATGGAGGATAAGTATCTCACCTGAATTTATGTGCTTGAATATAGTTATAACTTATGGGTGAGGCATGCACCTGTCGCACTGCTCTCAGCACGGACAACGCAGACAACCCGCACGGACAACGCAGACAACCCAACTCTCCTTATCAGTGGCTCCACTTCCTCTGCCTCAATGTTCTCAACTTCTCACAGCAACCAACGCATGAACAAACACCCCTTATCAGTGGCATGAACAAACACTCACAGCAAAGACACAAAAGTTTGAGTAAACTTAGGACCGGCGATGGGCGGCAGAGAGCAAGCTTCCTTCCATAATACTCCATCGAGCTGGCCTCCATCCTGTCAATTAATTCAGCATTTAATTCATCAAACTTACCACCCACCAACTTTCAAGTCACCAGCTCACGCAAGAAACGGTCAGCAACGGACCACGTTTTAAGAAAAACGCAAAAGAGTTTCTGCTAAAACCGTTGTCGGAAACGAATCGTTTCGTAAGAAACGGTTTCTCCATTCCAGAAACGAGAACGGCCGAAAAAAACCGCGGTTTTCATCTCGGTTTCGTTTCTTCTTCGTTTTTTTCGAGAAACGTACTGTCCCGTCACGTTTCTGGTAACATAGATAAGGGTCATTATCCTCAGGAAGTGTCATTGAGAAATTTCAGGAAAAAAAAAGAAGAATAAAAAAAGCAATTTTGTAAATGGAAATGCAATGCCAACTAACTGTCTATATTTGCTTCGATAATTAATCTCGTTTAGAATTAGAAGGATCACTTCATTTCTCTAGGTGGAAGAGTGTTATGAAGCAGTTCGAGATTGAACACCTCATGATCAAGGGTGTTGGGTCATCCAGAATTATGAGATCAAAAGAGGACATCTGGCAGAGTGAGCACTCAATTGAAGATAAGTCCAATATTTGGAAGTATGACTAAAGCATTAAGCAAATCCATTCGAATTCTCGGGAGGCAGTTCATCACGTTGAGTTCAACGTTCTCATATTACTTGTGATCATATCACAGATTATTCAGTCAATTGAAGATTAATTCCAATATTTGGAAGTATGACTAAAGCATTAAGCAAATCCATTCGAATTCTCGGGAGGCAGTTCATCACGTTGAGTTCAACGTTCTCATATTACTTGTGATCATATCACAGATTATTTTTATTTTTAGTTAATTGTTAGAAGTTCACTCCAAAAATCTTGCAACTGTTAGGTTTTTGTAATGCCTATATATTCAATCATGGAAAATGTAATGGGGTTCGGTTCCAGCCGAGAGGCTGAAGATTTTGTAAAGGGCCGAGAGTTGTATTTAGAAGGGCCAAGACATGCTCTGTAATTTTATGTTGGAGGTCTGTAATATGAAATGATTTTCTATCAGTTTTGTGTCAAGTTCTAGCTGCTATTGTAATATGAATGCTATACAGTTTTATTTGAACTGAAAACATTCATAGTCATGTTTTTATTGTGAGTGCTCATGTTGTAATTCTGTGTTCATGATTTTATGCTTGGAAAACATAGTTTTTAATATTAATATGTGAATGAACAGTCTGTTCTATGAGCGGCTTCAAACCTGAGCCATGATTGTTATTTCTTGTTCCAATTCAGTCTTGCATTGTCATTCACAGAGCTTGATGTATTCAATGTCCATTAATCTCTTGACCCATCGCACAATCATATACCCAATCAAATTATATTATGCCTTGAACATTAAGATTTGTTAGGCCTATCTCTCCAACAGTCAGGAGACAACTTCTAGCACAAATAATTGTCAAAAACCAAATTTTAAAACCTTAATAATTAAGGTACTTAGAACAAATAATTGTCAAATACTAATTTGTCAAAAACTAAATTTTGAAACCTTAATAATTAAGATACTCAGCACAAATAATTGTCAAAAACTAAATTTTAAAACCTTAATTAAGGTAATTAGCACAAATAATTGTCAAAAAACTAAATTTGAAAACCTTAATAATTAAGGTATCATAAAGAGATCATGAGAATGAATTCACCTAAAAAAGATAATAAAAAACCTTAATAATTAAGGTATCATAAAGAGATCATGAGAATGAATTCACCTAAAAAAGATAATAAAAAAATGAGAATGAGAATGAATTCACCATATTAAGGTAGTACAACTCGCCGCTAAAAAAAATGCAAATAGGAGAATGAATTCACCTAAAGAAGATCAACACGTGGGAAAAAGACAAGAAGAAGAAGAACTACGAGAAACAGAATTAACTTAAAACAATACCAAAACCCAATTGGCAGCCAATACATTAATGAAAAATGAAGAAATAACAGAAAAACGGACAGAAGCCAACAATTCAAGAAAAAAAAAATGAGGAATGAAAGCAAAAACAAACCAAAATAAGAAATCAAGGCGAAAAAATAGTCAAAAGGCACTAGTCAACGAGAAATCAAAGCCACATCAAGAGACAAAGACTAGAGTTAATACATGACTTTAATGACTTGTGTAGTCAATTTGAGCATCGCAGGAGAAACCAACGCAAGGACAGGGGGAAATCAGCCATAAATATAGATGAATGCATGAAGCAAACCACTAGAGCTAAAGCCAAAAGCGAGAAATATGAGCATGGTCGAGCAGAAGAGGGCAACATTTCCGCAAACGACATGGCACCAAAAATGACGAGCAATTCTACATGGACTCGATCCGAAATAAAAACTATCGAACCAATAACAAAGAAACATTATGACAAACAACCTATAACAAGATTGGAAGCTAGAATGGACAAAATCCGAATTACCAGAATTGCCAAATACTAGAGACCGAATTGGGTTTAATTCACAGAATTACTGAATTGCCAAACACTAGAGACCCAATACCTACGACGATTGATGCATTCAAGTATTCTCCCAAGTTTCCGGGACACGGAAACGTGGGAGCAGGAAAGCACGTTGAGGGCATGTAGAGACCACCCCAAATTTTAGGGAAATTTAGGGGGGCGAGGGGGCATAGAGGTCATTAAAATTATAAAAAATATAATAATATTATAAATCTCAACAATAACAATTCATCCTGTATAAATATAGTTTAAGCTGCTCCTTGTAAATACAGTTTAATTCTTCAATGATTCAACACACTTCAACATTGTGTAAATGCATGGCATAAATGTTGTAATGGGGAAATGTGATCAGCGGACCCTATTTCATCATGATTCCAGAGGGCATCACATTATTTGAGGATTTCAAGTCCAACATACAATTATACAAGAGTGAACTATTAATCCTATATTGGGATCCTATTCATCAATAGCAGCATGTGCCCGCCTCTCTAGGATTTTAGCCCTTGCCTCTACCTTGAATCTCAAAGTTGATCTTCGAAGGACATTACTCAACACCCTAAAATTTCAATGAAACTTCATAAACCAAGCATTAAAATAAGGCAGAATTAGATGAAAAAAAAATCATGCTTAATAAGTGATTTTGCTTGACTAAAGGGTACATTCCAGGTTAAGGTCATAATAGAGGAGTTTAACAATTAGCACCACCAACATCAAGGTGCATAGAGAAGTTGATTTGCTTGATTAAATGACAATCTCTTAACCTCATACATGAAAAAACCCAGTGGAAATGTTGCAATCCTGAAATCCTGAAAAACTGCTAAATCTGTTGAATTCTGAATGGGATCTAAAATTCTACTTTTTGCATATGAACTCCGATGAGGATGGAACCACTCTCAAACATCCTGAAACAATTAATGGTAATGTTAAAAATTTAAGTAAAAGTGAAAATACCACTTTTACTTTAAGAGTTTAACATTGCCATTACTACTAGAGCGCCTAGGAGCCCCCCACTTCACCGGTGTGCGCTTCAAAACAGGGGGGCGAGCTCCCCCCTGTGTTTCCTCGAGTTTCGCCAAATTGGGGACGTGGGGAAACGTTCGGAAGGAGCCCCCAAGCCCCCGGGGTGTGGGGAGCTAGGGGAGTGAGCTCCCAACCTTGTGGGGCGAATGAGATAAAACAAGTCAACATCGACGCAGTGAGCCAGTCGATAGAGGATGACTTAGAAATATTAATGTAGGGAACAATAAGATTATACTTTGAAAACCCAAAGCTCAAAAAGAAACTAGATGAAGTGGCTCAATAGGTACTGACAGTGTATGGGGAAGGCAAGGGAAAATTTTCACGAAAGCAAGCAAAGAAAAGGAAGCAAGTACTTGAATTAAGTGTGGGTCCAAAATCTACAAAAGCAATCGACAAAGCAAAAGAAATTACAGTCAAAGCCCTCAAAAAAAGATGACTGTAAAAAAGCAATTGCATGTAGATCTAAAAAGACTTCAACAGCAAAAAGCGCAAGCAGTAGAAGCTGCAGCAGAACAAGCGAAGAAGAAGCCCACTGAGGGAACAAAAGTTACGATCAAGGTGCCAACTCGATCGAAAACAACATATGCAAAAGTGCAACAAAGCCCAATTGAAAAGGGAAAAAAACCCCTCTCCACCAGACGGCACACCGATAGAACAAGACGTTGAGGCTAAAGGAGGTGAACAAAAAGTTGAGACTCTAGGAGGAGAACAATAAATGAACAACATTCTTCCATACCTAGTTGATATCAATGGATAGAAAAAAGACCAGGTCGACCATCAAAAACCAACTGCAAACCAACCAACTCAACCATTGATCAAAGACCAATGAACGCAGATAACCGATCGTAGAACCGACCTAACAACGAACCACAAAGAAAATGATCTAGATAACAACCCCACCAACAAAGAGCATACTAACAAAAGCACTACAACAAACACAAGGGCAACAACAAAACAAGCCAAAAGACTAGATGAATCTACAAAGAAAACAAAAACAAAAGGGTTGATCTAACCAGTAGAATCAAGTCAACCACAAGGGAAGTAGTGGACCGATACATAACATAGGATGAAGGGGGGGAAACGCAAGGATTGTAAGAAAACAAATGAAGTAAAAAGCAAAACCAAGAAAACATTTACTACTTTTAAACTACAAGGAGAACAATAAGGTAAAGTAAAAGTAGAATTTGTTCTGAACGTATGTTTGACTCGGAAATCTAGGAATTGTACAAAACAATAAGCAAAGAAAGGAACCGATGATGGGGAAACTCGATGAAGAAACTAAAACGGAGAAGAGAAAAAAAAGACGATGCATAGCAAACATGTAGGGCGCATGTTAAAAAGTCGCTAGGGTCCACAATAACTAATCCTCCCAATTGAGTGTATGATCCTACTGATTAAACTTATTCACAATTAGAAACAGCAACAAACAAAGAATTAGCAACTGTAAACCGACCAAAAATGAACATGAATTTTTTTACGAAAGCGAGAAGCTAGAAGATGCAAGAAACGTGGCTCAAATGGTGGAGATTGTGCTTAATAATTGGCCAACTTATTTTGCCCATACTTGTAGTCAATTAAAGATACACAAACATTCATTGTAGAACTAAACAATCGACAAGAGGCTACAATTGATGCAAGAAGTTGCGACACCTTGGGAGCCCAGATTAAACAAGAACATATGGAAGCATAATTGCATGTACAAAAGCAGGAATAGATTTAGGAAAGAAGAAATGCACAACAAATCGACGAGATCAATTAAGCAAATATGAGATATGCATAGACAAGTCATTCAAATGCAAGAGAAGTACAATCCAGACTTAGAAGCAGTGTCGGAAGCATCTATAGAAGAGAAAATTTATTAATTGACTAAAATGAGGAAAATTAACATTGCAACCAAACAAGCTTTTGCAGAACGGATGGATTTTGAAGGACAAATGAAATATATTGCACTTCATATATTAAATATTGTATGGATGTGATCAAGGACCCCAGCAGTGCCTCCGCGAAAGACTTCACTTCCTCAACCGATATTTGATTTCTTCAACCCTAATGGATCATTGAATCAACAGTCGATCACACCTCAATCGAGTGAAACTGACAACATACAACTTGACAAACCATGAAGACCAATCACTAATGAGCTTTTTTTTGGTAAAAAAAATGTTTTTTATATTTTACACCTCCTCCCTTCTTTGGGGGTGAAGAAGAGTTTGAAGGTGGGGAGATGTTGGAGGAGCCTAGTAGACTCAGTCGACTAGGAAACATATTCGACTTCAGTCGGCTAGGAAATATATTCGACTGGTAGTCAGGTTGATCAACTAATTGGTTGGATGGATTGACCAAGGTAGTGAGAAAAGTTACAACTACCTCTTCTAATTGTAGCTATATATATATATATATATATATATATATATATATATATATGAATCCGTGATGTAAAGGAGATAGTTTATTTATCTCATTATAATAAAGACCACTCGGTTCCATTACTCTCTCTCTACTTGCTTGTATATTAAATTTTTGTATAATATGCTTGATTAAGTGCACTATTGGTAACTACTTGTTGTGTAATCCCATATAGATTACAAAACGGGCTCTACGCAGACTCGGTCAAAAAATAAATACATAAAATATTCAAAAGTCATTTACTAATATATACATGAATGTAATACAAACATTTAGACACTAAATTTGCAATTTCATTGACCAATATTGCTTGTAATTGTACAAATAGGAAAATAGCATTGCCATACATAAAACTAAGAGTTTTGAAATACATAGAGTTAAAGTTCTAAGGCATAATGCATAAACATGGAGCTCTAAATGGCCCCTGTGGCCAAAAATCATCAAACAATAACCTAAACAGTACATACTACATACTATGTCACGAGTCTGCAAATCAATTGGACATGAAAAGGCCAGACAACAAAAAGCTCTACAGCAAGCATGAGTTGATAGCATTTTACAACATATTAAAGGCATATGCTATAAAACTGGGTATCTTGATCCATCTGTTTCTTGAGTGAAAACTATAGTAACGAGACACAAAATCTTATATTTATGTTTGAGACTTTGGTCATCCAAACATCAAGTCTTGGAAACTGGCCACCAAAATGTCGCCCAGAGGGCATTCGACACAGAAAATACTAGTGTTGCTGAATAAACTGACTGCAAAACAATGAATAAACAGCCAAATTGCTATGTTAGAACACCATTTCCATTGCAATTTCCCAATGCATCAAACAACGCTGAATGCCGACTGCAATGTTGATGAAACATGTGAAGAAAATGTCTGGGATGCAAAATCTTGAATCTGTTTCTTTGCATCTGCAATGCATCATGAAATGAAAAGGATATATCAAAATATAACAAACAAATTTGATTTATAATGATTATAAATAACCATGCTAGAATCAGCAGAAAAATTCACTAAACTGTTCTAATTAGTTGATGATACTCGAAACCAAAAACTAAGTAGAAGTTTCAATCTTCTAGACATACTGTAAAACATTCTAATTAGGGGTATATTAGCTTGCCGGTGTTATATGTGTGAGATAATCCCCAATATCATTTACAAAGACAACATATTCATGAGTAGAGAAAAAGGAAGATTTCAATCTTAGATGATATCTCGGAAGCAAAATAACATTAAATCTTACTGAAGAGACGTGAACAGAAGATTCAACATACCTTTCTGGCATTTGGTAAAGCCAATGATATTTGCCATATTTAGTGTCAGACAAATTCCATCCACTAAAAGATAATCAACATTAATCTTGATTATGGCCACAATTCCAAGTGCTGACCAAATAATGGCCTGCAAGTAAATTAGCCCATAAGTTGAGGTCACATTTTGCAGGTTTGGACTACAGATAATTTACAACATAACCTGATGTTGAGATATAAATATGACTACAATAAGGAAAGAAGATTCACTCACCTGCATATTCCATAAATTAGTCACTTTTTTATTGTTACATTTATTTTATACTTCTCCATAATTAGCACTAACTCTGAATAGAATGAAATTAGACTAAATGCTACATTTTTTAATGGAATTGTAAGGACAATAACACTGGTCAGACTATCAGACACCAATTCAAGTGCAGAAAAAGTTTAGCATAATGCTCATTCTGGTGATGCCGTAAACTTGGTCACTAGAAGTCTATTATGTGTATATGCACACAATAAAGATAAAAGTATACTCCATTCATGACACGTGAGAATCAATTCAGTTTCTTCATAAAACATTCTAGAGCCGTGCTTATATTTCAAGCTTTAAAGTTTAAGATATAGTGAGATAGCAAATTTCAGTGAGTTTAAAGATGAACTCTTAAAAAATTCAATTTAATAAGCTAAGGGCCAACGGGGAAGTCTTAATATATGCTAGTAAACTTGCTAGATAAGATATACACTTATGTAAACGGTAAAATGAACACTTACATTCTATCTGCAACCTATTTATTTTTGCAAACAAGATGAAAAGTGAGTCAGTTACCCACCGCACCATAGAGCGTCCACCAGAAGAGCCAGGAATCCTTCTTATTCATTCGAGCTAATGACTGTACATAACCCCCAGAAAAATTAAAATACTGAATAGAAAAACTAATATTTTCCAAAGGCCAAGGCCATTATAAAGGAATCTATGCTTAATCCATCCCACTAATGTGACAAATAGATAGATAGATATTTTCACTTTTCCCGAGTAAGCCAAGTATTCCTTCTTTTTCTTGCTGTATACAATTCATTCAGCTAAAAGTTAAATAAAACTAGTCATTTGCAAAATAAAAATGGCATTGCACTTACGACAAACTATATCATTTCAAAAAAACACGATATAAAACTTTAAAAATGTGAGATAACAAAACAGTGTATACCTCCTGATCAAGAGATTCAAATCTCCAGATACTTTCCCCAAGCTCACTTATCTCATTCCACCATCTTAGGCCTACCAATATCCTTCCGCTAACATTCTTAACAACCCAGAAGTCAAGAGAAACCAGCAAAATCGTGACAACAAAGTTGATCACAAAGTTCTCATTAAAGAATGACGACAAGATGTAGAACACTATTGCTGCTGCCTGAAGGGAGAAAATTGTTGCAAGATTATAGGATGCACCAAGGATTACAGTTCGTCAAAACTTCAAGTAGAGTAACAATTTCAAAATAACTACATTGCCCAACCTTGAAAACAACATGAAAGAAACATGTCTTCGGATTGGCATAGTTTTCCCCCTGTGCCTGTACACAAAATTCACATAGCACAGACCCTAATGAGGAAGTTCAAAGATGTTAAAATAACAAGATAAATGACTCGAACTATCTAAAATGAATGTAAATATCAATCTGATAAGTGGGGAGTCAATTTTCAATCTTCTAGTGCCAAAATGAACAATTACATCTCCCAGTTAGAAAATAAGTTAGAAGATTCAACCAGAAAAATACTTGGAGAAAATCATTGGAACATGTAAATGTCTATTTTAGATGCACATTAGTTTGGTAAAAATAAAAGGAAGGATAAGATAAGATAAGATGGACAGTTTTTTATAAGAACTGTGTTACCCCTCTTTCTGCAAGGGGCGACCTTGTTCAGTTATTCCTGAGATGAAATGTGTGGTGTCCCCAAGATCATTGATCAAAAGTCTTTCAAACTATATTAGATGGTCAATATGCCATGGATGTGCTGAGTCAAAGACAGTGTCCAATCCTCTAAGTGTTGTGACAACTCTAACCCTCATTGACTCTTAGCATGTTTTCTTATATGACGATATCTTTGCATGAGATGTTACTCTTGTGCTCGTATAATGATGAGATGTTACTTTTGTGCTCGTATAATGATTTGTATGCTTAAAACAATTACTTGTGTCTTAGTCTTTCCTTGGTGTGCTTTGCCTTAAAAGTGTGTTAGTACAAAGGTAAATTTGTAACTTGGTGAACTAAGTTGAAGTGATTTCATCCATTTCATAACATTTTACCTTAGCCATTTTTCATTTCGCTAACCAATTCATCCATCCCCTTCATTTTCTCCTTTGTGAATAATCTATCATCAGTGATAACCTAAGGTCTCATTACTATTTCCATATATGAATGCCTCAAATAAAGCTAAAAGAGTCTTATACTCTCAAGGATGGTGCTAATAAATTAAATGTAAATGCAAATGGAAAACTATGGGAGATACTTCCCTTGCAAAAAAACTAAGTTCCCTTGTCCCGGGTTATCAAAGCTAAATCAAAAGCAAAAGGGACTAAGCCAATGAAAGGGCTATGAAATGCAAACAAACGAAATGTCAAAGGAAAAATGAAAAAGGGATCGCAATTCAAAGGTGCAAAGATGTGACCCATGCAACACTTCCTTAAGCACACAGGTGGAAGAAACATATTAAATCCTAACTCTTGAAAATTAAAGATAAGACCTATCACTCTTGTATTGTTATGATGGTTATTTCATGAAGAACCCCTTTCTTCCCTAGTGCGTACCTCACGTCATGTACCCTCACTTGACTCTGGTAGCTAAGCTATGCATCTAATAGGGATATTAATAAAGGTCACACCTATTGAATTTTTAATCTATTTTCAGATCTTGGCAAGTATTTCACAATGATTTCAAGCATTCATTTCAACCCATGGTTTTCATTGAATAACTGCACACTAAAAATTTCAAGTTAGCAGTAGAGACAAAGGATCATAGAAAGATAGCCATGCACAAGAAACACAAGAATTTTATCCTGGGAAACCTAATAGGGAGAAAACCCAACCAACTTTTCTTGGAAGGAATCAATCCAATTCAAATACAATGCCATTCATGAAGAGAAACCCTAGCACATAAGAGGTCTGCCCTTCTTAAAAGAAACCCTAGCAAGGGTAACGAATTTTCCAAAGACAATAATAACCCCAAAAATTACTCCTTTGATTCGTATGCTTAAAACATTTACTTGTGTCTTAGTCTTTCCTTGGTGTGCTTTGCCTTAAAAGTGTGTTGGTACAAGGGTAAATTTGTAACTTGGTGAATTAAGTTGAAGTGATTTCATCCATTTCATAACATTTTACCTAGCCATTTTTCATTTCGCTAACCAATTCATCCATCCCCTTCATTTTCTCCTTTGTGAATAATCTATCATCAATGATAACCTAAGGTCTCATTACTATTTCCATGTATGAATGCCTCAAATAAAGCTAAAAGAGTCTTATACTCTCAAGGATGGTGCTAATAAATTAAATGTAAATGCAAATGGAAAACTATAGAGATACTCCCCTTGCAAAAAAACTAAGTTCCCTTGTCCCGGGTTATCAAAGCTAAATCAAAAGCGAAAGGGACTAAGCCAATGAAAGGGCTATGAAATGCAAACAAATGAAATGTGAAAGGAAAAATAAAAAAGGGATCGCAATTCAAAGGTGCAAGGATGTGACCCATGCAACACTTCCTTAAGCACACATGTGGGAGAAACATATTAAATCCTAACTCTTGAAAGTTAAAGATAAGACCTATCACTCTTGTATTGTTATGATGGTTATTTCATGAAGACCCCCTTTCTTCCCTAGTACGTACCTCACGTCATGTACCCTCACTTGACTCTAGTAGCTAAGCTATGCATCTAATAGGGATATTAATAAAGGTCACACCTATTGAATTTTTAATCTATTTTCAGATCTTGACAATTATTTCACAATGATTTCAAGCATTCATTTCAACCCATGGTTTTCATTGAATAACTGCACACTAAAAATTTCAAGTTAGCAGTAGAGATAAAGGATCATAGAAAGATAGCCATGCACAAGAAACACAAGAATTTTATCTTGGGAAACCTAATAGGGAGAAAACCCAACCAACTTTTCTTAGAAGGAATCAATCCAATTCAAATACAATACAATTCATGAAGAGAAACCCTAGCACATAAGAGGTCTGCCCTTCTTCACAAGAAACCCTAGCAAGGCTAACGAATTTTCCAAAGACAATAATAACCCCAAAAATTACTCCTTTGACTTTTTGCTATGTTGGACTGAAATTGTGCACTAGGAGAGAGAAAATGTGTGATGATGATGAGTAAACAAATGAAGTGTGTGAGTACTTTATTTATATTCTTCAGTTCACTTGACTTTTTCCTCAATGGGGCCAACTTGCACATTTTGTTGGAGTCGACTTGTCTTTTTACTGGGGTAGATTTGTTCTTTCTTCTAGGCCGACTTGTCTTTTGTCTTCAATCTTCTTTGGCACTTATTCAATGCTATCTAAGACTTAATGGCTGACTTAACTCCTTGGTTATTTCTTCATCATAGAAAAGTTGTCCTTGTTGATGTTCATCTCCTCACATTTACGTCTATTCACCCATAGAGCTCTAACGTTGATTTAACCCACACTAAGAAGTCTCAAACAATTCTTAGAGCTTATGTCAAATTCAACATTGGACTAGACTTGTATATTTCACAAGAAGATGAAAGCCCCTATCAAATAAACAAGTCAAAACACTCTAATATAGAATAGATCACTCTGTCCTAAAGCAGGCAATGTGAGAGCACCCTAGGGCCAATCACCACTAGCATAGCCCCGTGAGTGATTGTCTAACTTCCCTTGCCAAGGCCATTCACCACTAGCATAGACCCGTGAGTGAATGTATCATTCCCCCTTGGTCAAGTCAGCAAGACCAATCGATGCTACCTGAAGAAACATCAACAACACCAATGTTAGACTAGATAAATAAAGGCTAACTAAGTCATTGAATTGTTAAAAAGGTGCGAATGTAACTTAATTTCATGTATTATTTTCATGTTTGAGAAAATTGCCTACGTTAGATGATGGGTTAACCTTTGGCACTAGAGTGATTTATCTTACACACATGCTATGACACTTGGTGTGGTATGTTTGATGGTTATTAGGTACTTTTCTATGGAGCACTACACTTATTGAGGGTTTACACTTGATATATCCTAGCATCTTGATGGAGACGTCCCCCCTTCTACATCATGGAGACATTCTATTGGCACATGGGAGCTTTTATATACTTTTTATACCACATTTGGACCATTATTACATCACTTGGAGCTGATCTGGGTGGGTCGTCCCACATGTGGATGCCTTTGGAGGCTATTTCTATGCATTTGAGGGCACTCTAGGGTTTGACCTTGAGGTTGTCTACTCCCACACTTTGGCACAAGATTTGAGGAAAACACTCCTATATTTGGGGCTATTCATTGCTTGCTTGAACCATTTGAAGCTTGTATGTCCCTCTCCATTGCTATTTTGGGCCATATGTGTGAATGATTGAAGTTGAACCATCATTAATGTACATTGATGATTGTTGTTGGAGCACCCTAGTTTGTTGGGCCATATTCATGAGGTTGGTTGCTTATTTGACTGCTTCTAGAGGAGCACTCCCTCTTTTGAACACATGTTGTACCATTTCCATGTACCTTGACCTTGACTAGGTGGTGCACCCCTTCTCTCTTGGGGAATTTGTTGGTTGTTGAGCATTGTTTATAAATGTTTATTCTATCTTGGAGAGTCCCTAGCATAGATCTAGGGTTTTGATACATTAAGTATTATTTTATTGAGAAGGAAATTAGATTTCTCTCATATATATGAGATATCTTCTTCGTTTGTAATTTGTTGTTGTTGTTGTTGGAGATTAATATTATCACTTTGCATCTAAAGGTTTTGACTCTTGGGTTTCTTCTTCATTTTGTGGCACAACTTGATGGTTGAATATTGAGGTAACATGTTTCTTTTGATATTGTGAGATTTATAAACCTAGTTCACTAAGAAAGTTAGATTTTCTCAAGTGAATTAAGTAGAGAATTTCTTGTTTATTATAAATTTTAGCTTTGTGGCTTGTTTTGTATTTGGCTATCTTAGGAGGGATTACAATCAAGCTTACATAGGATAGGGTATAAACTAGGGTTATAGATTAAGGGTGTGTGCTAAGTGTTAGAAAGTGGCAACACTTAGCACACACGACTAATAATTTTTGAGCTTTTCACTCACACCTCCAAAGCTGGGGTAGTCGTCTTGGTGTTTCGGCCTTAGGAAGTTATTAGAGCCTTCGTGTAAGTGTTTTTCAACATGCTAGGCATTCGAATTGAGTCGTATGGACATGTACTAAGTCCCCCTAGATTTTCATCAATTTCCGAGAAAAATAAATTTTCTCGTTTTTTAAGCTATTTTTTAATGGTTTAATTAGAAAACTTCAAAATGTAATATAAGTCAGATACGAAGTCCGTTTCTGACGTGGGGACACTTGTTTTTACACTCGGAGCGTCCACTTTACTCCAGGGACTACTTTCCAAATCAGTCAAGCAACCGAAACACCTCATGAGGCATTATTTGGCTAAAAATGCATCAAAATGGTATTTTAATGCTAAATTATGATAAATTGGCATAAAGGACAAAGTTGGAAAAAGTCAAAAATACATATTAAAACATAATGGGGTGACATGGCATTGTTTGTCCCCATGTTGGTGACATCATACTAAGAAGAAAGCGTCACTTTAGATGGCATATTCACTTACCATTTTATACCATGGTTCTAAACTCACGTTTCTTCACCATGCGAGTTGTTCAAAGCTCATGGTATGGCCCACCTTGTTGACTAGCGAGTGGTGGTAAGACCATCATTTCATCAGATACTATCTTTTACCATATAATATTTGCGATTTGGTGAATGACCTCAAGTTAATGGAATCGTGAGTGGGTGGTACATGCGTTGCGCTAACCAAGAGTGGACCCCCCTTTATTTTCCACATTAGCATTAAAACCTTGATTTATCTTCTTTACCGTGCATGGGTTTTCTTGTATGAGGTAGCGAGAGTGTATGGTATTGTGAAGTCAACTTCAAATTGGTGATCACGCTAATCACGTTGTGGTGGCGCTAACCAAGGAGTGGACCCCTCTTCATGAGGGAGTTGGAACTTGACTTTGGTTAAATTACAATAATGTATGATATCACATGTTTTTTAAAACAAGACTCGCACCTCGTGGGGCCATACATGCGTGTGAGTGTTGGTGAAGCTTGCGATTTGGATTTGGGTGTGTTGGACTTGGTAGGTGAGTGAGGTTGCCTACCTCATCTGAGGTGGCACCTCCTCCATACCATCACTGCAGTTAACTGAATAATCACCCCACCGATTCCTTAGATCACTCAAGCTCAACTGAGCTTGATCTTCAGTATTGATGAGGCCCCCCTGGGTCTCTCTTTTCCTATTTAAGCAGGTCACCTCTCCATTGGAGGTAGTTTGGAAGGTTGAACCTCTGCTTGCATACATTGTAATATTTTATGAGTATTATTAATAAAAGGCTTTGGAGGCAATTTTTGTTTGGGATTCATAGATGTTTGGTTGATGTTGTCTTCATGCTAAATCATTGAGGTAATTTGTATCAATTCCTTTCATATTTTTCAATTGTTGGGATTACTTGTCTTTGTAAGGAAATTTACAATTTTGGTAAGAATAGGAAGTGATTCTTGTTAGGTTACTTCTTATTGTAGAATATATTAGATTACCAAGTTTTATATGATTTCTTGTATGGATCTATAATACTGCTTATCTTATTATTATTTCACACAGGTGCTTTTAATCCCCTTTGCATTTTGTTGAAGGTATTTTACAAGAAACCCAAGCTAGAGCATTTGATGAGCAAGTGGGCTCTCCCTCTTCTCCAGTAATTTCGAAAGAAGAAGCATCATCCCTCGGATCTCACCAAAGGAGGCATCACCATCCCTTTTCTACTGCTTGCTCCACTCAGTTATATCACTTCTTGATCCAAAAAATATTCAAATTTACTTTGGTTACAGTTACTTTGCTTAGATCTACATTTCAAAGACACATATAAAGTAGATTTAAATTTCCAAATTTAGATCTTATTGCGTAATTACAAGTTGTTATTTTAAACATTAGATCTAGCCTTCTTCTCGCAAGTTTAAAGTTAAAATTTCAAAGTACTTGTTTAAGAAGATTAAAAAGCTTTCATTTGATTTATTTGGCATATAGTGCTTGAGATTTGCTTGCCATTCTTTTCGAGAGGCAAGCAAAGATCCTAGGAAGGCAAGCTTTCTAGCTTGCTTTGTTGTTTCCTTTTTTTTTTCTAGTCAGTTGTTACTTAGATTTTTTTTTGTAATTTTTGTATGTTGTCCAAAGACACTTCCAAAGTGTTTTTGGGCATTTTTCGCTGACATTAGCTTGCTGGTTTTTAGCAGGCCCATCAAAAAAGAGAAGAAAACTCTACCCGAAAATACCTTTTCTGGACATCCGGAGATCCCAGGAGGCTTTCCCCTTAGCCGGGCTTCTTTTCCTTGTAATTTGTAAGCCTTTGGATCCCAGATAACAAGGACCAAAGAGCATATCTGCTGAAGCATTGTAACCGATTAATAAAAGCAGGTTCGAGTAGGCTCTTTAGCGCTCGGTCCTCATCCCCCTTGGGGGGATTTGTGTCGGTGTCCTTTTTCTGTTTTCTTTATATGTTGTTAGCGTAGTTGTTTTTCTTCATCATTTCATGCTTTGTTTAAGTTTTGCAAAAGTAATCTGAGTACTTACCCAATGCGCTATACCGAAGTACCATAAGGGAAAAGAATTGAGCAATGTAGTAATTAAAAAACAATTTTGTTATGCACTGCTAAGTTAAAATAAACCCCCTGGATTTCCCGAGTACAGGTTCATGGATAAGGGCTTGCCCGAGTACTAAATTAGGAAAGAGACTCCTGGGTTTTACCTTTTTCTAAATCAGAAAACTTGTTCTAAAACTTTTAAAAATTTAGAAGACCTTCATCCCCGTATGCTCTACTTCCACTGTAGCTTCGTCTGATCAGTTGGTAGTATCAGAAAGGGATTTAGGTGACTAGCTTAATTAGTTTCCACTCCCGAAATTAATATCCCCAGGCGAAAATCCAACGCCTCGAATTAAGCCGTTGCGGTGGCAAAATCCACAAAGGAAGCGGGAACAACTGGGCAGTGACCTCGAGACGTCGTTAAGCTACACCCTTGTTGGTGTAGTGTTGAACTAGTCTCAAAGACTCCAACCAGCCAACATACTCCTTGCACGAAGCCGCATCGGTTAATGGTTTTGGACATACTCCTCATACCACCAGGTATATTGGGAGTTCCCATCCCCTAAGCTAATCAAGATCATTACCACATAAGTAAAATCAACCAAGAATTTACCCATTCCTTAATCAATTCATTTAATAATCTAAAATTTACCAACCGAGACACTGCAATACTTTCACTGAGACTACACTAGCAACCCACATTTGCAAGCACTCTTTTCATTTCGACACTGGTCTATTATGTTCTTTCTGCATAAGTGAATCATGCAAAGTGTCATTGAATATTGTGTATCTAATTTGAGTTAAAGTGTTGCTAAGGTTAATCTTGTTTGTAGTAATTGGTAATCTTTAATTTCATCCATTCCATATTAAAACTCCTAGAATTAATTATTTCTCTCGTAGAGTAAAAACCCTAGATTTTACTTTTCATTAGGGTCCACCCCCTTGGCTTCGCTAGGAGTTGACCTAGACGGAGGAGCTGAGTATCAGGTGACAGCACTTGGCTCGAGCTTGCCCCTAAGGTCGCACCCAGTGGCTTGAAGATTTTTGCCACGTTACCCGAGGTGCGAATTAGGCGGCAACAAAGAGCACTAAATGCTAAATCTGAAATTAAAGTGCACAAACTCTTTCAAACAAGCCTTTTAGTTTTCAAAGTTTAAACTTGCAAAAAAGAAGGAAAAACAGCTAGATCTAGATCTTTTAATAAATCTTGAAAGCAAACTAGAAACTAGACTCTTAGATCTACTTTTGATATTTCAATGATAGATCTAAAGGAAAGTAATCGAGAGAACTGAAAGAACTTTATGGGTCTAGAAACAGTGAGAACCCAAGGTTAGCAAGAAAAGATAAGGGCAGTGGAGTTGTCCTCTTAGTGAAACTGGAGGGATGAAGTTTCTTTTCAAAAATGCTTGAGGAAAGTGAGAGCAAACAAGCTCACAAAAATCCTCCCGACTTGATCACCTGAAATACTTCACAAACGCTTACAAGAGAGAATTAAACGCACCAGTGTAAACCAAATAAGAAATTTAGAAATGCATACATTCAAGCAAGAATTGATAACATTTCATGGATCTCTTAGAAAACTAACAATAAGAAGCAAATTACTCAAATATTACTTCCTATTCTACTAGAACGAAAATTCCTTTCAAAGACTAGTACCATTCCAAACTACAAGTAAGCATTGCAAAGCATACAAGTTACCTCAATGATTTATGAAGAACACAACAACTAAACATCCAATGGTCACACCAGCATAAGCCTCCAAAGCCTTTCTTTTATTATTGCCAAACAAAAATATTACAATAAGAGTGCAAGCATAGGTTCCAACTTCTGATGCCCAAAGATGCGAATTGCCTTGTTTATATAGAAAAAACCAAGCACAAAGGGCGCATGGGTAACTGGAGATGACAAAGGAACATAAGAGAGTTGAGAGGAGTTCCATCCTTGATTTGTGTGAGTTGAATGCCAACTAACTCTAGAGGGATGTGCCACCTCTCAAGAGGTAGGCGCACCCTCTTCTTGGATTTGTCATCCACCAATGAGAAGTCGCCCAACAAGCAACTACACCCTCAAAAATAGAGATGCGCCACCTCTATTGCTAGATAACTCACCCTAACTGAGACTGATGTCGATTTGACTTGGATAGCATCCAATTAACTCTTATTTGATGCTCACTTAACTTATTTTGTCTCCCGACATGTCCTCAACATGTTTCCACTAATTTAGGAATTTGTCATTTACCTTTATTTTCCAATTTTTTTGTCTTTTTTGCCATTTTCAAGTAATTTTCAATTTTGGAGATAAATAATTACTCGAAAACTTAGGAAAGTGAGTTTGAGGGTTAAGTGGATGCTCTGAGTTAGAAAACAAGCATCCCCATGGCAAATTTGGCCCCCAAACCACATTTTTATGACTTTTACAAAAATTTTAATTACAACATTAAAAAAATCTCCATTTGACGAGAAATTTTTATTTTTGCGAAAATGAAAAATAAACCTAGGGGTACCTAGCACATGTCCATATGACTTTAAAGTATGTCTAGCATGGTAATATACATTAACACATAAACTTTAATAACCTCCTAAGGCCTAACTACCAAGACGACTACCCCGGCTTTGGAGTTTGAGTAAAAAACTCGAACATTATAAGTCGTTTATTCAACAACGTATAATTAACAAGGAAAAAACACTCTAGGCTAGTCAAATTGATGTATAAGTCCTAGGAAAGCCAAACTTTACAAAAAGTCATCATGCTATTACATTTATTACAATATCCCTACAAGGAATAAACATGCAGATAGAAAAGAAAGGGTCATTTAAAGACCTGATGAACTTCTGAAACATGATGATGAACATATAATATGTTCAAACTGAAAGTCCAGCTAAGTGCAACTTAGGTGGTAACGCCCACAACATTATTTTTTCACTAACTGAGACTAATGTCGATTTGACTTGGATAGCATCCAATTAACTCTTATTTGATGCTGACTTTACTTATTTTGTCTCCCGACATGTCCTCAACATGTTTCCACTAATTTAGGGATTTGTCAATTACCTTTATTTTCCAATTTTTTTGTCATTTTTGCCATTTTCGAGTAATTTTCAATTTTGGAGATAAATAATTACTCAAAAACTTAGGAAAGTGAGTTTAGGGGTTAAGTGGATGCTTTGAGTTAGAAAACAAGCATCCCCATGGCAAATTTGGCCCCCAAACCACACTTTTATGACTTTTACAAAAAATTTAATTACAACATTAAAAAATCTCCATTTGACGAGAAATTTTTATTTTTGCGAAAATGAAAAATAAACCTAGGGGTACCCTAGCACATGTCCATATGACTTTAAAGTATGTCTAGCATGGTAATATACATTAACACATGAACTTTAATAACCTCCTAAGGCCTAACTACCAAAACGACTACCCCAGCTTTGGAGTTTGAGTAAAAAACTCGAACATTATAAGTCGTTTATTCAACAACGTATAATTAACAAGGAAAAAACACTCTAGGCTAGTCAAATTGATGTCTAAGTCCTAGGGAAGCCAAACTTTACAAAAAGTCATCATGTTATTACATTTATTACAATATCCCTATAGGGAATAAACATGCAGAAAGAAAAGAAAGGGTCATTTAAAGACTTGATGAACTTCTGAAACATGATGATGAACATATAATATGTTCAAACTGAAAGTCCAGCTAAGTGCAACTTAGGTGGTAACACCCACAACATATTATTTTCCTTGGGTACCTTTTAAGTTGTTCAAAACACGTAATCATCACTCCTTTATTATGAAAAAACAGTCATTTACTATGGAAAGACCATGTACATGTCGCCAGCATCATTTGCCAAAGAATCAAAATATTTATGTGATGTTCACCATCACCGAAACTCATCACTGTTGTCAAACATGGGAAAAAAATTCTATCCACACACTTTCCTGTGATGCCACGTCACAATCAGAAGTTTCTGCACCCATCACACCTTTGTTTGATCATTACTATATCTGCAATGTACAATGTCATTTTTGGGCCCTCTTGTTGCTTATCTCAAATTCCCTGGTAGTGTGAGTCACCAAGAGCTTGAAAGGAAGAAGATTCTCCATTCAACTCCTTGCCCTATAAACACTAGTTCACCTTCAACTTCTTCAAGTAGGGTTTAGGTTAGCTCGTGCAATTCTACTCCCTCGATGACATAATAAGCAAGGGCCTCTTAGTGTAACATCCCCATCCTTCAATCCGACTCATGAGAGGGGACATTAATTGATTCAGCGCTCAAAATTTAGCCCCATAGACATAATTACGAGTTTATAACATATAAATGCATGTGCGGATACATAATAAAAATACACAGCAGAAATAACTCAATCCACACACAGCATGCAAATTTCATGCATAATTATCACAAGCATATAAATATAAAATATTGCACATAAATTACAAAAGAGTACTTATCTTTAAACAAAGAAGATAAGAAGCTGGTTGTGTAAGAAAGATTTTCCACTCAACCGTAGGCACTCTGTCCAGCATATACTCTTTTTGTTGAGAGGCCACCCCAAGCTGGGCTATGAGGCCACCAGGGCGAAGGAAACACCTACAGGCTTCTCTCGCTCAACCCACAACCCATTCTGCTCTCTATGCTTAACCAAAACTCATACAGAGCTCTACAAATATCTCACTCAGCCATCACAACCATGGCACTCCTTCCAACTACCCCACACAACACAAAGAAGGCATTCCCCTTCACTGATCCACAGTTCCCTTAGGGAATCCAACCCTTACAGTGCTTACCAATGTGTGCAGTAAGAGCCCAATCTGTTGTATGTTGTAGAGAACCTCCTGTAGCATAAATTATGGCTTCTCAAGCATCCCGAAGTAGCAAAACTCAATGGGTAAGGATTCCTAGCTTGCCCAACCTCTATGTTCATCTACAGCCATCTATCATTTCTTCCAAAATTTAGCTCTTTCTCCAAATTCGAATTTTCTAAGTTATACACAGTCTGGCAATGGACATGAACAACAGTAAGAAACTCTACGTAGAGTAGAAAACATACATGAGAGAATGATAAAAAAGTGTTGACTCAAACAGATATGAGATAATGATGAAAAGACAACTGACATAGCTTCTAACCATAGAAGAAAAGGATTGCTGACAATTGACATAATTGTCACACCCTCCCATGCTTCAATAACTACATTAACTGACTTTCCCACCAACCTCACACATGCATTCAATAATTGAGTTAATAGTCAAAAGGAATTAATTGGCTCATTTAAAGCACATTGCAGATTTTGGATGAGTTCTAAGGTTGAGACTTGGCAACATATGATTTAATTTCCCCATAGACCCTCTTTCCTCTTCCCCTCTGGTGAAATCATAGCCCCTCTAGTGCTCTTTTCACAACCTTCTTAGACCATTTTATTAATTTCCAACCTAATATTTACATACATTTCAAATTGGCATGATAAGGCAATCATATGGTCCAAATAAAAATATATACGTCAGACATGCCTAGGCATTCACTTGTCGGGCCTTTGCCTTGAGCTCCGCACTAGGAATCCATACTAGCATAATTACATCATTTACATAATTTTGATTAAATACATTCCAAGTCAAAATTGGGGGCATTACACTTGGTGATTCTTTGACTCCATTTCCCCTCGATTGGATTGGCATATGTCTTTGGAGAAATCTCTTTCATCCTCCCATCACCTCTTTTATCCTACACTACAAAAAGAAAAAAATTTGCTAGAGCTGCTCTTCACATCACCTTGTACTTCGTTGCTTATAGCCTTAGAAATCCTATCTTGGGGAAGCCTCCCTTGAGTTGGAGAAGAGCCAACCAAAAGTGTGAAGAGAGTTGGTGTGGTGACATTGGCCTCCCCTCTTGATCCCCTTTGGCTAGCCATGTTTCTTTTGGACTTTAATCACACATGCTATAGTTAGAGAGGTAAAAGGTGTAAATCAACTTATGAAACATCCAGTATTTCATGCTAGAACCAAGCATATTGAGATTCTTCACTACCTTACCAGAGAAAAAGGGAAGTCGAACTATCATATTGTAAAACAGAATCTCAGCATGCAAAGATCTCAAAGGTGTTAAGCATGAACAAGTTTCAAATCTCCAGAGAAATGGTTTGTGTTAGATGATAACAAAATTAAGAGAGGGATGATATAATATGTAATGCCCGTTGTAGATGGACACCTTATTTGCCAAAAAACAGAAAAAGGATTAAAATAAGATACAAGTTTACAACAAACAATTTTCTGATCAATTTTATCTGTTCTGGGGTGATCTATTTTTGGTTGAAGATCTAGCCTTATCCTCAGCAACTTTATTTGAAACAAATTTTGTATAATGAATCTGTGTTACAAGTACAAAATAAAAAATAAAAAAACTGTAATTACAGCATCAATCTTCTCGTGTTTTGTCTCATGCACGAGTACTCTGATATCCAACAGAAACACCTACCAGTACGAAATTTCTACACAACGAACAAAACAACTACAAAAATAATAGTTCCCAACATTTTGCTGAAAAGAAGGATCAATTTCAGTTTTTAACATTACAGAAATCAACCAGAATGCACAAATGAAAAAAGGAATGCCCAATATTATAAAGTTTCTATCCCAATGTCCAAGGAATTTGAAGGAGTCAAGATTAGCAAAAGAAGTTGAGAAGGAATCAAGGAGGGAGTACCACCAACCTCTATCTCAGGCTGTAACTTTAGGGGTCTATGTGTTGGTATTTGTATCTTGGACAGGTACTTCTGCATAGGCCAAATGTCAGCCTTGCAGAAGTCGTCCAGAAGACCTCCCTAGGAGCTTGCTTGAGAGGGAAAATGACTTTTATGTTATGACTTAGGAGGGCCCATGGTATTTGACAGCCCAAGGTATTTTAATCAAAGTGTCAGGCTTGCAGAAGTCGTCCAGAAGACCTCTCTAGGAGCTTGCTTGAGAGGGCAAGTGACTTTTATGTTATAATGGCTAAAAGGTGACTTAGGAGGGCCCAAGGTATTTGACAGCCCATGGTATTGGCCCAAGGTATTTTAGTCATTGTAATGAAATATGAGGAAGCCTAAGGAGAGGAGGTGACACAACAAACACACAGAATAAGTGAGTGAGATCTCATTGAGTGGTTGAAGAAGGACTTTCAGCCAAGTGTGGAGGGCAGGGACCAAGGAAAAGAGCAAGGGGCAGCCGGGGGTTAGCAATCAGCAAGATCAAAGGATTGATCTTGAGGTGTGAAGGCTAGTATTGTTGTGATCGCATTTTTCCTAAGTGAGCCATTATCCCAGGACAGGAGCCCCTAATTTTTATAGTTAATAAAAATCGTTTGTTTGTTGGTTTTTCCCCAGTGGGGATTTTCCAAGGTAAATCTAAGTGTCAAATGTGTGCGATTTCCTGTGTTTTTTCACTGCATGATTTGTTAAGATTCAGTGTGCTTATAGTTAATAATTGCAGTAAATTATTCGAGACTCTGGACTGGATCTAGATCTGAAAAGTTAACATGGTATCAGAGCCAAAGGTCTCGTTCTGAACAAGAATCAAGAATTAAAAAAGAAAAGGAAGTATGTATATCAGTCGTGATACATTATTTGTCGTACGTCATATGGATACATGTTGGGTCATGGGCATGAAAGTCCACTGGCGTGCAAGGGATGTGCAAGCTGCAAGAGCAGAGAGCAGATGTCGAGCTAGGGTGTGGACTGTAGTGGATTAGTAGCACATAGAGGCAGAAACAACGTCGAGGAACTACGTGAAGGCAAGCAAAAGCTTGGCTGGGTAGAGGAGCGACAAGGAGCTGCTAGACACGGTGAGGCACCAAATTAGGCAACCACTCACAATGGTGTAGAGGCAGAGAACATAGCCCAAGCAAACGGAGTAGCAAGCTACGAGTAATCGTGGAGAACAACAGCGAGTTGCTGCAACTCAAGCGAAGAAGAGAGTGGACGTGGAGGGCCACGCGCCAGCTGAGCATAGCGAGAGATAGTGCAAGACGGCAGCAGCAAATCGTGGCAATGAGCACGAGTTGAGAGGTACAGTGGGCTCGAGGAAACGTGTCTACGTGGAGTTCACAGCGTCTGGTGACGACGGACTAGAGGATCAACTAACGAGTGTGCTGTAGACAGCCATGACGGAGGGATGGCTACAAGGAGTATCGCAAGCGGCATGTAAGTCGTCGACTGTGTCGACGGACAACAGAATGTGGTGACGACATATCAAGCAACCGCAGTTGGAGCCACAAGCTAGTGGCTACATGGATCGCGACGTGAAGCTAGGAGTTGAAGCAGCCACAATAGGATCTGGGTCGGATTCTACACAAGATCGTGCACATGAGCTGAGCAGACGGGTTGTTGAAGCCCGACGAAGGTGTTGTGTGTGGAGAAAACTGTCGATGGGTTCAGAGCAGTTGCCATGGCTATAGACTGATAAAGCAGGGACAACAGAGGGAGCTGCCACAAAAAATCGTCGATGAAGTTAGCAACCGCCAATTGTTGGGAGTAGGCCATCAAGGATAAGGGGAAGCGGCTCGGCCAGCAGGGCAACTGGCAGATAGTTGCCAAGGCAAACGCCACAAGTGCAAAAACCCACCAAGGCTAAAAAAACTCAATTCTCAAGGAACAGTTGTGGGTAGCAAGCCCAGGGAAGTGGGGGCAACCATTGGGGCAGCAGACCCAGGGACCTAGGCAGTTGCAGAGAAATCGGGAAGCAAACCCAGAAATTTCGGACAACCCTAGAAAAGGTCTCGGGCAGGCCTAGAGAGACTATGGGAAGTTGCAATCAGAGGGAGCCTTAGGAAACCCAGAAAAATGCTCAAGTAGCCTCAAGTAGCCCAAACAAGGATTTGAGACCCGAAAAGGAATATGGGCAGCAGAAAAAGGATCTAGGCAACAGGGAGCGAGCCAAGGTAGCAACAGCAGCAGGAAGCTACAGGAAGCCTTGGGCAACAGTAGGCTACAAATCCGTGAAGTAGAAAATAGAAGTGTCAAGTGGCTTGCTAAGCCATGGTAGAAGATTGGGCAGCCAACACGATGATCTCAAGCAGGTGAAGGACTTTCACTTAGAGATCTGAGCCACAAGAAAACACATGAGTAAAGAAGGACTTTTGCTCATGTCATCCACTTTGGAGCAAAGAGGACTTTTGCTCAAGTGGTTGAACCATGAAGGACTATGACTCAAGGATCTCAGATGGGTGAAGGACTTTCAACCAAAGATCAGGGGATGACAGGAAGACTCTTTGCATAAAAAGATCGTTCCAAAGGAGAACAAAAGTCGACGTTGCAACAACACACATATCTGGTAACAAGGACAGATCTAGGCAAATCTAAGGAGCATATCTAGGCTGCAGGAGCTACAGAAGTTGGCAATGTTTCTTTTCTTAGTGGACAGTGGTGCATGTAACCATATGACGGGGATGCGAGATGTGTTCCTTGGTGTTTCAAAAATAAATCCAGACCGCCATGTGACTTGTAGGGTCGACACCATACATGCAGTAAAGGAGATTGGAACAGTGATGTTTCAGCTAGAGTTGAGAGGATCTCTGGAGGTAGCAAGAATGATGTATGTCCCAAAGTTGAGGACAATTGTGCTCTCAATCTCATCTCTGGGGGACAAAGGGTATGGGGTTGTGTTCCAAAATGTACATGTACTCATACATTCAGAGAGAGCTACCCAGGATGCAGCATTGATGCTTAGTGTCAAACAAGGTAAGTTGTACAGGTTGTTGGGTCAACTTGTCTGTGGGTCCAAGGAGATCTTCGATCAAGGATCGATGTTAGTGACAGAGGTTAAAGAGCAGAAGACTTCGAAGGGTGAGCAAAGTTCACAAACTTCCAGTATGGGGCGTAAACCTTTAGAGAGGAAGAGGGAGTTGGCCCCTTCCAGTTCTTCCAATACTATCAAGACCAGTTGGTATGAGCTGACATTGATGGATGCTCAAGAACAGATGGAGATTCCTAGGAGCATGGTTAGAAGGAATAGATCTTCAAACTAGATTCCAAAGCAAGTGGCAAGAAAGTCTTCTAGTTCAGAGGGAGCAGCTACAGCAACGGATGATGTGGTGGGATTGGAGACAGATCCAAGAGGAGGTTCTTCCAGAAGTACCTTCCTTGATAAGAGGGAGTGTTTGTTTTTGTAGCTTGAATAAGTAATTTTGCATAGGCCAAGTGTAAGGCTTGCAGAAGTTGTTCAGAAGACCTCTCTCGGAGCTTGTTTGAGAAGGTAAGTGACTTTTAAGTTATAATGGCTAAAAGGTGACTTAGGAGGGCCCATGGTATTTGATAACCCGTGGTATTGGCCCAAGATATTTTAGTCATTGTAATGATATAAGAGGAGGTGACACCGCAGACACACAGAATGAGTGAATGAGATCTCATCGAGTGGTTGGAGAAGGACTTTCAACCAAGTGTGAAGGGCAGGGTCCAAGGAAAGGATCAAGGGACAACTGAGGGTTAGCAATCAACAAGATCAAAGGACTAATCTTGAGGTGTGAAGGTTAGCATTGCTATGATTGTATTTTTCCTTATTGGGCCATTATCCCAAGACGGGAGCTCATGATTTTTATAGTTAATAAAAATCATTTGTTTGTTGGTTTTCCCCAGTTGGATTTTTCCAGGGTAAATCTGTGTCAAATGTGTGTGATTTCCTGTGTTTTTTCGTTGCATGATTTGTTAAGATTTGGTGTGTTTATAGTTAGTAATTGCAGTAAATTATTCGGGCTCTAAACTAGATCTAGATCTGAAAAGTTAACACTATGATCAAGGCACACAGACTAGAAATTCCCTTTGCAATGATGAGAATGCCTTGGAAATCTAGGGAACACAACTCACGTGTGGATTTTATTTCACTACAATCATGTTCACCTTCCTTCGTTGATGAAAATCCCTCTATAGCCAAGGCTTTGGACCCACCCATTCCTACCTAAGTTGCTCCCATCACTAATCTGCAAGTGTGATGATCTCAGTGGAAGCAAGGTGGGTTCTTCTCACAGCTAGGATGAAGCCACTATAATCGAGCAGATCCAGTTGAGTATTCATGAGATTGCAGCCCTGAATGATTTGACCAAGCCTTGTAAAATTAAGACACTATGACACATAGTTAAGCAAGGGAACGTATTTTCAACACTTGGCACGTCCAATCAAGATCAACATGATAATATTCAAGTTGTTCAGAAGGAAACCAAACTTGCATTGCATGCTCAGATCGACGGATCTTTGAATCAAATCAAAACAGAGGATGATGTGGTTGGAATAGTAATGTTGGTATGGTCTTATTGTAGCCTTGGAGTTAGGAAATCCAGTTAATTACCCACTATTGATTGAATTTGCGGACATTTCAACTGATATGAGACCTTCCATTGATATGTTTGTTCAAAGGGTCAACCATATTTTGATTCTAGATGACAGATGGAATTCCTTTAGGACCAATTGTCAAGTCTATGAAGAGGTTACCTTAAATAAAAATATTCCTCAATATGTTATAGTGTTTAGCAGTTTACTATAGAGGACCCCGCCCACAAAGAGTAAAAAATATAAATTTGCCTAAGGTATGTTTTGCATATCAATCACAAGATCGTCTCATTAGTGACTGCCCCCTCACGAAACCTAACCCTGCTCCAGATTATCCCAAGATTGTGAACTCCATTTATTAAGATGCAAAGCAGCCTCCTTCCATACAACCTCAACCACCTTATTCATCAATCTCTTTTCTGCTAGTGTCTCAGGTTTTGGAAGGCCCTCCTCTTCAATAAAGGAGGAGCCTCCCAAGACAGGGTTGGGTTCAATCCAGTATATGAATATTGATGTTGGTTGGAAAACAAAGTACAATAAGGGAAGGAGTACAACTACAAACTAACTCCCCAATCCTATATATCCTTTAGAGCCAAAGATGAAAGATAATTTTATTCTCCAGTACTCAAAAACAAAATATAATGAGTGAGCTCTCTTATAAAGGTGAAAAGCTCAATTGTTTTTACAATATAATAATAATAGATCTACCAAAACCCTAGCTCTACCATAGAGACTCTCCAAAAATAATAAAAGAAAGTAGAATAATGCTCAATACTCTCAACAAAAACCCCAAGGGAGGGAGCCAATCACCTAGTCAAGGTCAAGATGAGTGAAATAGTACAATAGATGATCAAAGGGAGGGAGCCTCCTCTAGAATGGTCCAAAAGACGCCTATGTGCAACACCAAGGCCCAAAACCAAGGCTTCTCTCCTCAAAAGGTCACACATGGTCCAAAATACCAAACAAGGAAGACGTCAACCTCAAAGAGGATCCAATCACCAACAAATGGCCCCAAATGTAGGAGCGCTCTCTTCAAATTCCATGCCAAGTGGCAAGAGGGGCCAAACCCAAGGTCAAACCCTAGAGCACCCTCCTTAAATGCAAGGAACTAGCCTCCAAAGGCTCCCACATGTGGAACAACTCACCAAATCAGCTCCAACATCTCTCAAAAGTGATGTAGCAATGGTCCAAGTGTGGTGAAGAAGGGTCTAGAAGCATCTCCAAGCCTCCCACATGCCAAATGAATGTATCTCCATCATGTAGAAGGGGAGCAACGTCATCAAGTGCTAGGAAACATCAAGTGAAGGTGTCTCCAAGTGTAGCGCTCCACCTAATAGCCATCAATAAACCACATCAAGTGTCATAGCATATGTAGATAAATAAATGTCCTAGTGCATAGGGTTAAACCAACATATAACTTGGGAAATATTCTCAAATATGACAATAATACATGAAACTAAGTTCCAAATCATACATTTCTAACAACTCAATGACGTATTCAACCTTTACTCATCCAGTGTAACATTGGTGTGACCCTATTAAAGTCCTTATTAGATGTGAGACCCCTACGTTAAGTTGCATAGCCTAGATTCCTAAAGTAAGTGAGGATAATAGAGTGAATGTGAACTTAGGGAAAGAAAGGGGTCTTTGCAAATCAACCATCATAGCAACTGACTGTGATAGGCCTATCCTTAACTTTCAAGAGTTATGATTCAATATATCTCTTCCATGTGTGTCCCTTCGAAGTAAATGTTGCTATGGGTCATCCATCCTTGTGCCTCTTTTTTGCAATCCATTTTCTTTTACTTTCTTTGATATTTCATTTATTTGCATTTCATAGCCCTTTCATTGGCTTAGTCCCTTTTTGTTTTAGATTTGGCTTTGATAACCTAGGACTATGAAACCTAGATTTTTGCAAGGGAAGTATCTCCCATGATTTTCTATTTGCATTTACATTTTTTAGCATCAACCTTAGAGTACTAGACTCTTTTAGCTTTAATTGAGGCATTCATAAAAGGGAATGGTTATGAGATCTTAGGTTGTTACTAATGATAGATCATTCATAAAAGGGAAAGTGAAGGGGATGGATAAATTAGCTAGCGAAATGAAAAACGACTAGGTAAATTGTTTTGAAATGGATGAATTCACTTAATTTAGTTCACTAGGGTACAAATTAATATCCGGACTAACACACTTCTAAGGTAGAGCGCACCAAGGTAAGACTAAGACATGAGTAATTGTTGCAAGTGTTATCAATCACTATATGAGCATAAATGTAATCATCCAATGGCAAACATATCACCATCTAACAAAACATTCTAAGTGTATATGAGGCTTTAGAAATACCACAACACATAGAACATCTGACATTGTCTCTGGCTAGGCACATCCAAGACAATTGGACCATCTAACCATGCTAAAGGACCTCTAACCAATGATTTATGGGGAAGCCACAGATCTCATCTTGGGCACAAATGTCTATGAAATGATCACAAACCACATCTCACCAACATTTACCCCTTGTTGAAAGAGGGGTAACACGGCTCATTGTAAGTATAGGTACTGTGACACCTCATAATGTATGAGGTTTCACATTGTGATTTTCATCACAATGATGGGATTTGCAGTTGGTATCTTTGGAGCATTGCATGGACTTGGGGGCATATGCATCTTCATGGATCCTCTTCTATTCTTGACAGTAGTGGATTATTTCATGAAGATCTTTGGTGCAGGAGATTCACTTAACTGTGGTAGGTGGTCATGGTTGATGGTTGGCTTGTGGTTTACGGCTACGTTCATGGCTTTGCTTAATGGATCACTCCCTTGACATATGGAAGCTTACTACTTGATGTGTCATTTTCTTGGAGTAACATTGTGACTATGCATGATGGTGTTATGATATTGGTTTGAAACTGGGAGGGGGTGTTCTACGTAGTCCCCTTTTGTTGAATGTGTGGTGAGGACATACTTGATGCTTGATGGAGTTAGCACCTTTCTATGTTCCTTTTCCTATGGTGTTGGTTGTGGTGTGGTGATACACTTTTCCTTAGTGGGATTTCACTAGGTGATATAATATTGTAACATTACTAAACATCACCTAGGGGAATGTGTATTTGATTATGTAAGTATTGTTACCAACTGAGTTGCACATAGTTGGACTTTCAAACGAGCCAACAAAGAATGATGAAGTACACTTAGTCATATCAAAGTTCAGAAGTCCATCGGGCCTTCTTGGCCCTTTTATTTTTGGTACCACATGTTGATACCCCCTTGGAAAAATTGTAATAAATGTACTAGCATGGCAAACTTTTTGTAAAGGACTTGGTTTCCTAGGACTTAGATGTCAATCCGATCATTCCAAGGTGTTTTTTCCCTTGTCAATTATGAATGTTGAATAAGCGATGCATTATTTTCGAGTTTTTCACCGCTCCTCCAACGCTGGAATGGTCATCTTGGTGGTTAGGCCTTAGGAGGTTATTAAAGTTCACGTGTCAATGTATATAAGCATGCTAGGCATCAATATTGAGTCATATCGACATGTGCTAGGTCCCCCTAAGTTTTTTTTAATTACGAGAAAAATCATTTTTCCTGCAAACTTAGGCTTAATGGTTTAAATGAAAATTTTCAAGTTGTAATAATGTGGTCCAGAGGCTGTTTTTGGCGTGGGGATGCTCATTTTCATACTAAAAGCATCCTCTTTACCCCATGACCCACTTTTCTTGTGTTTCGGGGGATCAAATTGTCACTTAGAGTCGTATTTCTTAACGATGTGACAAAATGCCCAAGAAATGCAACAACAACAAAAATGACACAGAGGAAAGGGTGGTGATCTTTTCCCAAGTGAATAGTGAATTAAACTAAGGCTTAAAGCATCATATTTGAATAAGATTTGAAAGATAGCAAATCTTTCAAAGGTTGGAATGCGCCCACCATTTCTCAAGCCGTATGGGTATGTGGCATTTGAAACGTGGATTGTTGGTAGTCATTACCAAAATCAAAGGCGAGTTTATTGAGAAGGATCTCAAGCAAAATTGAAGGTGATTGGCATTGCATCCCTCTTATTGGCGACTTCATAATGGAGGTGGTGTTGGATTGTGGAGAGGTGGCGCACCTCCTGTTAGTACTATAGTTCTACCCTCATTTTTGTCATTTATTGTTTTTCTTTCTATATTTTTACTTCTCTTTCTTCTACAAGTTAACCAAAGTATTTGAGCCCTTTTCATTTAGCCATGTTTAGTTTCTTTTGTATATAATGCATTTTCTATTTAATGAAATAAAACCTGGCTTATATTTATTAAATCTTCCTTTAAAAGGCTTCAAATGCATCATCTTATATCATTACTAACCCTTCTTATAAAGATTAATCAATGTTTTGTTAGTTTGTGTGTCTTGACACATTCTGGCAGCGTAATCAGTGGAGCTTATACAGACTGGTGCTACCGGAACACAGAATCATGAAAATTAGTGCTCTGAAACTTTCCAAGATCGTTCATGGTCTTTCAGTGGAGATTTTGCCTGAGTTTTGAGTCAAGAGAGATGGTGCATCTGTCAAGTTTATGATTAAAATCATATGCACTGGAATTAAAAGATCAATGGTTGCCCTAGTTTCATGATTTCGCTGGCTTTGAAGGATCGGGATAGCTGTTGATTAGCTTGGTTCGTGTTCATTCAAAAAATTGAGACTTAGCAGGTGTCCATCAGTTGATAACATGAAGAAGAGCGGTAAACTCTGTGGGTTTATGAATCCTTGAACTAAAGGCAGGGAGCTACCAAGTCAAAATACCATGTTTGTTACTGTTTCAGTCATTGTCATTGGGCACAGATTCCGAGAAGATGGAAGTGAATTTCAAAAAAACAAAAGAGGTTTTTGTCAAGGACGAGCTCATTCACAAAAACCCCCCTCATTTTTGCAACACGTGTCATGGTTTGGAAGATTTGAATGAATCTTTATGGCCTATTTTTCCAGATTTTAACATTTAATAATTTCATGTTTTAGTCATCATCTTTGGGTGCGCATTACAAGCAATTGGAGAGGAATTTTTAAAAACAAAAAGAGGCTTTTGTTCATCACAGACTCATTAACAAAAACCTCCCTCATTTTTTCAATAGGTGTCATGGTTTGGAAGATTTGAATGAATCTTTATGGCCTATTTTTCCAGAATTTAACATTTAATGATTTCCTGTTTTTGTCATTATATTTGGGCACGTCTTCCGGCCAATTGGAGAGGAATTTTTAAAAAAAACAAAAGAGGTTTTTGTTCATCACAGACCTATTTACAAAAACCTCTCTCATAATTTAAACAGTTGTCACGGTTTAGCAGATACAGGTGGTTATTTCAGGCCATTTTTTCCAGAAATTCGCCAGATTTCCCTCAAAATCCGATTTTGATATTTTGGGCATATTCGACCCTAAAGATTTGGATCTCAAAATTGTTTTGAAATCTTTGTATGAGTATAAAAAAGGGAATGAGGATAGTAAGTGGGGTGGTTGTTAATCTTTAGAAGAGGGTTATGAAATTTTAAGCCTGTTTTTATACAGCTCATGAACTGATTCTCTGTAAGCATTTTAGAGACTTATGTTGGGATGATATATATATATATATATATATATATATATATATATAAGCCAATTTCAATCATTACTGTGTTGAATGCTTCTAATCTATCTGATTACTTCTACTTAAAATTTCATTTTCAAATAAAGTTTTTATTTTGGGAATGCTTTTAAGTGGATGGGCTTCACTACTTCTCATGGCCAGAATGTTTTTCTATTTATGATGTCTTTCATCTGATTTTGGTGGTCATATATTTCTATCCATTATTATATCTGTAAACTAGTTTATGCTTATTTATTTCATTCTCATACAATCTCTGAAATTGTTTACATATTCTTTCATATCATGTTTTTTATTGTGTCTTTTGTATTTTATTACCCTGAACTTTATTTTTTCTCTATTGATTTACAAAACACAACCACTTGTAAACATTTTTTATGTATGATGTCTGGGCTATGCGCTTTAGCAATCTAGGTGTAGACTCCAGTGATAACACCTCCCTTTGAGGTAGCGTCAACCTCATGAGTCATCTCCACTCAACTCAAAGCTATCCCTTGAATATCTCATGCTAACACAACTTCATCTCTCAAGTGTCATATGACACCTCTTCTCCATTTGGTTATTTAAGCAAGAGTTTTGGCTCTCACTTTCTCATGTTCAGAGAGGATCGAAAGGCTGTTGAGTTGTATACTTGTAATCTTGCAATATTTTATGGAATAATAGAAGGCTTTTGAGGCAAATCTCTTGTGTCGAGCATCATTGTGTGTGGATGATTATTGCATGGTTTATGAGGTAACCGATATTAGCTTCTTTTCTTTGTGCATTTCTTTGGTTTGTTGTGGGCCTACAAGGGGAGCTATCTCCCGATAGGATAAGATATTGTTCTAGTTTGATTCATGCTCTTATTGTTTGATGGTTGTAGATCTAGTTTGCATCTACGTTTTGTTTAATTACATGTTTTCCAAGTTTCTATTTTTGGCAACACCTTTACTTGTAACCTTTTCTTGTGCAAAGATTTCTAAGTTGATGCAGGTATCTAGCTTGAAGGGATGGTTGATCTTGGTTGACTCCTCCAACTTTCAAGCAAATTTTGAAGAGCATATTCCCTTTGCTTTCCACGTGTAGACTCCACGACCCAAATATTCCCAGGCTCCCAGCATTCCTATTATCTCTCTCCTTCACTTCTTAAAATTTCTCTTTGGTTACGGTTACTCACATGCTTAAGTGAATTAGTTTGTCTTTTGAAAGAATATATAAAGGGCTGATTTATTTAAGCATGTATCTAGATCTAGAAGCATAAAGCAATATTTTTGAAGTAGAACTAGTTTTTATTAAGTACTTGTGCATATTTCCAATCTTTCAGTACTTAATTTTTTTATGTTCTTAACGCTTTAATTGGCACATTTAGTGCATTACAGGTGGCTGGTTTTCCACTTTTATCACCAAGACAAGGAGAAGTGCTGCCGAAAAATCAAAGATATAAGTTGTTCAAAGACCTCCTGGAGCACCATTCTTGATCTTGTCTCTCATAAAACCTTGTAAACCTTTGGATCCAAAATTATAAGGGCCAAAGGCATCCACCTCAAAAGCATTGTAAATACCATAATAAAATAAAAGCGAGTGGGCTTTCAAAGCGCCCGCGCCCCATCCCCCTGGAGAATTTGTGTCATCTCCTTAATGGTTTGCTCTTTTGCTTTATATCATTATATTTTTTATGCTAACCCTTAGAATAGTTTTTCTTCAGTTAGATTGTTTTTCTTTTAGCTTTTATTTTGCAAAAGTAAACGAATACTAACCCATCCTTGCTCTCCCGAGTACGAACTTCAGGCCTGAAAGAGACTTTTGCCTGTAGTAATTAATCTCATTACTTTTACCTTTTAGCTTTCACAATTCTCAATTGGAACAAACACTTCACCAATTCTGTGTATGCGCTTGCCCATCGCAGGTTCGCCTGATCTTTCGGATAACCAAAAGCAGAAGTGTGCACTCAATAATTTCCACATCTAACTAAGCAATTCACCTTAATAAAATCAACTTCCCCTTGAACATATGGAAATCCAGCGTTAATGAAATTCAAGACTCGTGGGGAAATTATGCAAAGGAAGCGGGAACCACTAGAAAGTGACCGCGAGGCCCCGTCAGGCTACACCCTTGTTGGTGTAGTGTTGGAAACACCCTCGTGACTCCATCTAACCCACACGTCCTTGTGCAAAGCCACATTATTTGAAATCCGGACATATTGCCAAGTACTTTCGAGTATATCGGGAATCCCCTTTTCCCCTTAATCCATTTCATCCATAATAACTAAAATTGACCAAGAATCATTGCACAACACTTCCCTTCAACAGACTCCATTTACCTTTTTCAGCACTGGTCTAAATTAAACAATATTTTGTTTAAGTGAATCTAATGTGTCGTGGTTGATTTATCATTTATGTACTGTTGATTGATTTCACATGTGATGCTTGTTATCACATATATAGTAGTCGGGCTACCATATTCTATTTTTTAGATTCCAGTACATTTTTCAGCCAGCTCCCCTACATATGAGATGCTGAGATGAGCATTTATGATGGATCATTATTTATTTGATGGACTATAGTACTCTCCCATGCCATGACTGACTCTCAGGACACTCAGATCTGAGGACTGATGTAGTCATTTAGCCATTCGCAGAGCAGTTTGTAGTGCCCAGATTTGCATCAGTGTTTGCTCATTGGACAAATGTTGGTTCAGATGGATTATTTACATGTTTATGACTTGGCTTATATTATCTTGTGTTATGGTTATCATTGCTCTTATACTCATTTTTGTGACATGTATTAGCATTTAGTGTCATGATCTGGCGGTCATATAAATATGTGGACTTGGATGTATCTATATTATGTATTGATGTCCCTACTCAGAACTGGAAGTTCCTGATCTATACTCATTGGTTTTACCCTCCTTAGGGAGAATAGAGGTAGTCATTCCCACCATACTTTGGCTTGCTAGTGTTGGTTTCATTATTCACTATCTCCACCCATCCATTACCTTCCAGTTATGTTTTCAACCCAACCTACTACTTGACTTGGGGCATGGAGGACCTTTCCCCACTAGAGCCTTTGTTGGACAAGCCTCCCTGTTATTTGTGTCTCGGCTCTAAGTTTGCCTAGGTTGTGTTGGCTAACCTAAAACAAGTAGCATTGCCATCAATACAATGTATTTGGAAATGAAATGAATATCTTATAAAAAAATGCCCATTCATGAAAAGTAGTGTTTTTAAACATACGTGAATGCAAGGCTAGCCTAATAAAATTGGCTTTGAAATATATTGGAATGAATAACTTAAAACATTCATGAAAAGAAGTGTTTTTCAACATACACGAATGCATAAAGCCTAAAATAATAAAAGTCTGTATAATAAATATGTGGACCAAGGCTATGGAAAATCAAAGGCCCAAAAAGCAATTATTCATAAAAGTTCTATCTGAAGAATGTTGGCCTTACTTGTATTTGATTTGGATTGTGAGCATTTGTCAAGGTGAATATGCACCTCTGAACGTAACTTACCCATTTGTGAGACACTGCCATCCCCTGTGTTGTTGCTTGTTCGACAAATGCTAGAGTGAGTATTCCCTTTCCAGATCCGAAGTATCACAATGTCAAATTGGTGGTCATCCTTTGACCTAGCCCTATGAACTTTAGCCTTCACCCTTCACTAGCAAATTGATTACAACTATGAAGTGAGTATAGTCTTGAAAGTCTAGTCTGAGTTGTAATAAATAAATGAAACCCTATATATTTGGTTGATAGATCTCCAGTGAATGACTGCTAATTGTTATAATTGTTACTTGAATGATTTGTAGAGCATGACTTAACTTTTGAACACTTGCAGCAGATGGATGTCAGCCTGAGTTATATTATTAGTTATCTGGGTATATTGGATGTTGTAGATGATCATGCAGAGACCTATAGGGTGTATGAGTATACACCTTAGATGGATTTGGACTCCCTAAGTCCAATGAGACAGCTTGTTTTCAATTCAAGGCACTTGCTGAGATGATTTAGCTCATTGAACCTTTCTGGTGCAGTTTTGCCATACCGGATGGCTTGTTTGAGCAAGGAGATGATTTTCTTGGATCTCCTAGGGCGTTGTATGAGGGATGGGGGGTCCAGCCACTTGTTTGTACCATATTACCCCCCTCCCAGAGAGCCTGGTGGGCTCAGTTGGATAACGCAGGCACCCTAGGAGGCAGTTTTTGGCATATCACGTTTCCCGAGGCAAATAAAAAATCATTAAAATGGCTACTGAAGAATTCGATTTGGGCTACTGAGGCAAGGAAATGGCATGGGATGAGTTCTGATGATGAGTGTGATGTCTTCCACTCCTTCTCCAGCAGTTGCAGCACTTGGGTGGGCCCACATCCATTGTTCGGGCATATTTTATTATTTTTTGGAGCTTTTGGAGGCTCACGATTTCCTCAAAGAGGCACAATTTCACAATTAAAAAATTATATTATTTTTATTGTGCCATGGTGACACCCAAAGGGAGTTACGTAACACTCCATGGACCCACCATGTGCTTCATTTATTTTTATTTTCGAGTGGGATCCCCTCTCCTAGGGTGATTTAGTCTACTTTTATATTATATTATTGTATTGATCCATGTATTGTATGTTGAGCTCATCTCAACCGTTGATTATAACATTTGTATCTTTTAATCTTAGCCACCCATTTAAAAAGTGTTTAGTATTTTGGTTCTCTCATTCCTATTTAAAGGAGAGAGCTTCTCATTTGTAAAGGGTCTTTGGCCCTTGGATCTGGATAATAGAAAAACTTTACTTGTGGAAATTTTTGGATCTCCTTTGCATATGGTGTGTTCTTCGATGGTGATTGGAAAATCTATTGCTTCCTAGCATTTGGGTATTTTTGTAAGATCTATATTTTTTGGGAAACATTGTCTTGTCTACAGGAGGGCGACTTCAACTTGGGCGTTTTTGCAGGGGTTCCCCAACTCGCTTGGCTTGGATGCGCTTGTATCAGGGGGTTTTCATTAGTATCCATGCGATCTATGATTTCATCTTGCTATTTTTCTGCAGCATTTGTTCTTTTCTCTTGATGCATCAGATCTGATATGGTTGACGTTTGTTGTGCAAAAGAGAGGGCGCAATGGCTTCCTTGGGCAAATCGTTTTGCATAGAGGCTTGCATCAAATCTTCTCAAATTGATCGAGATGGCATAGATCATCATCATCAAGGCATCTACAAGGTTTTCCAAGTAAGATCTACAGGTTAGTTCTTCTTTTCTAGATCTCAATCCATTGACATCTTTATTTTCATGTTAAAACCCTAAATATTAAAAAATCAAAAAATATTATAGATCAAACCGCTTGATCTCAGGACAAACCATTTCTGGATTTTGTAGATCAAGTCAAACCCTAAGTGGGTCTTCAAAAACGTTTTGCTAAAGTGACTCCATTTGGCCCAAATCCCAAGGCACTGTTCTCTAAACCCTAAATATTAAAAATCAAAAAATATTATAGATCAAACCGCTTGATCTCGGGGAAAAACATTTCTGGGTTTTGTAGATCGGTTCAAACCCTAAGTGGGTCTTCAAAAACGTCTTGCTAAAGTGACTCCATTTGGCCCAAATCCCAAGGCGCTGTTCTCTAAACCCTAGTGTTAGCCTTCATGCTGCCTCCTTCTCTTGTGATTTGATCTTTTCCTTTTGGCTCGAGTACTTTAATACTATTATACCTTCTTTCAAGTCTATCCCATGGTACTAGATAGCCCCAATCCTGTTCTTACCCTCCCTGCATTGGTCACGTTTCCCAAGGAAGTGGATATCTTCATCTTTTGCTAGTACCTTGGTCCCGGATCTAGTAATAGGCTTATAGGTCACTTGTGTTTCTAACTTGGATCAAATTTCACTTCTCATAAACCCCTAATCCAAGCCCTAGTTCACCTTCTAACATCATCCATAGATGTATGGTTTGCTCCACCTTACACCTTACATACTTCAACTCCATTTGATTTGATCTAGTGTTTAGGTCTGATCTCTCTTGTCGGGAGTAGATCTGGGTCTCCCCCATTGTTGTTTTGGGCTAAGATAACATCAAATGAAGATTGCCTCGATTGGCGTGACAACCATCCATTTGAGAGTCGAGGCTATCTTGGTTCAACCTCTTTAGTTGCCCTTCCCTCTACCATCCATACTGGATCCACCTCATAGAGGCAACTACAAGTTTGGTGAAAACAATGCTCTTGTTTCAGTAATTCATTTCAAACTCCTAGACTAATTTCATCTTTTGTTTCTTAGCTTAAAATCCATAGATTCTTTTATAGGGACCACCCCCCTTGGATTCACTAGGAGTTGGCCTAGACAAAAGAGTTGAGTGTTGAATGACAGTATCTCAACTCTAGACTTTCCCATAAGGATGCACCCAATGGCTTGAAGAATTCTTCCACGCTAAATTCCCCCGAGGTGCATGAAAGGTGGCAACAAGTACCCTTGTTGATTTGTATCATTTCCTAAGTTTGAGTTAGAGGGGGGTCATATAAGGGGCTTTCATGGTGATCTAGCCTTTCTAAGGCTTAATGATGTATTATTGATGCATTTGTCATTTGGTGGTGGTGTGCCCTAGGTTCTTGCCTAAGTTAAGCTTTATGTTTTATCTTTACCTTCATACCCTGGGAGTGCTTTGCTAGGGTGAACAACTTATATCACATGGTACAACACTTTGATGGAGTGCACCCCTTCTTGGTACAAATATTGAGCTCGATCACGTTATTTATGATTATGTTGGTTGAGTGGAGTAGCCATCCCCTTGGTTGGAATTCATTGGGATTATCTAGAGGTGGATTATGGTTGTAATAGAGCACTCAACATTTGGTTGGCAAACATTTTGAGGCATGCATGCATTATATGATTATTTTATCGCTTGGGGAGATTGGCACACTTCTCTAGGTCACACCTCCATGGGTTAGGTGTGCCTCATTATGATTTGGCATGTGGAGAATATTATATTCCTTGTGCGTATCCACTTGCACATTATTTGAGTTGTAACCACCTTGGAGCATACTTTATAAGTTTATTGTTTATTTGAAGGCTCGAGGATGAATTGGTTACACATTAGAGGAATAGCACATGAAGAATCTTTCTATTTTGGAAGTTTGTTGAATGTCTCAAGACCTTTGACTAAGCATGAATGTGAAGCACTCCACCTACTTGGTACCCTTGCAAAAAAATTTATGCATAGGTTGGAGCAACCTACTGTGGGATGCACACATATGGAATATTCCTTCTTCATGATGAATTTGTTGTAGACATATTCATGCACCATGTAAACCACACTTGTTGTTTTGAGGAGTTAATTCAGGAGTGCTCTCCTAGCGGGAGCATTATGTTATTTTCATTTTTTCACATCCCATGCATCTCGAAGGGTGCACTTGGAGACTTCTTCTAGGTGGACAATAGAGCACACTTTGCTATGTCAAAAAATATTTTATTGTATTGTTGATCTAGCATCTTGGAGGAAGCACTTGGACGCTGTGTTATCAAAGTCGGTCCGGTTCAGGCAAAATCAACCAATCCGACCGGTTTACAGGCCTTATCGGTCCAGTCTAGTGCCAAAACCACTTGAGCCGGAAATTTATCTCGAACCGCTAGTGAACCAACCGATTCAGTACAAAACCAGCCCAAAACCGCCGAACTGAACGGTTTTGACCGGTTCCATACGAAACCTGTCCGGTCCGTAGAGTGTCGTATAGCAATGTCCAGGGACCCACGAAACTCAAAAATTTTATAAAAAAATAAGATAAAAATACCTAATCTAAAGCATCTAATCTAATTGTAAGCCCCTTGTGATGCCTCTTTGCTGATGTATTTTGGTTCAGAACTTTAGTGATGTATTGCACCCGGTGCTATTTTAGTTATTTGCACATGTACTTGCTATATATATGAGAAATTTTGCATATTTGTGTATTAATGGTTTGGATTCATATGTATGCACATGAATTTTTTTTTTTAACAAAATATGAATATTTTATGTATTTTTTAGTATACCGGTTTTATCCCGGTTTTTTCCGGTTCACATTTTGGGCTCTGTCGGATCGATGACCGGTCCGGATCTAATAACATTGCTTGGAAGTTGGCATCTTCCCTTTTGACATGGTCAAAAGCCTACTTTTAGAGCAGGCACTCTCTCTCCTGAGGATACCTTGTATATTATTTCATATTTTTGGATGGAGCAACATCTCTTGTAGAAAATGAAGAGTGGAGATCACAGTTGACAAGTCAACTTGATGGGGACAAGGCCTAACTCCATTATTTTACTATTCTTTGACTTGTCATGGAGTTAGTTAGGAAATATTGCATTTTATTGTGAGAGAGATGTAGCTACCTTTATACAAGGGATCTTTCTCTCCATTTCATTGGGGGGAAGATCTTTGATTGAGGATTTGAAAGCGTGAGAAGTGATAGAGAAAGGAGCTTGGAGCTGAAGCTTTTGATGGAGTTCCCTTGTATATCAAATCCTTAAAGAATAATGAAGAAGTGAGGTATTGCATCTACTTTGTTGCATGGTTATGTTTATGTTCTTCATTTGTTGTTGATTATGTCAAGGAAACCTCTTGTCATCTCTCTTGACATCATTCTAGTTTGAAGGCGTAATAATAAAAACACTTTTCATTTAAGAGCAAAGCAATGTGAGGAGATTCTACCTATTGTTTTATTTGTTGTTCTAATTCTGCAACTGCTATCCATCTTCCATCAAATTCAAGTTGCTGATTGGAATTGTAATTCAGCCATAAAACAGCACCTCCATACTAGGAATGATGAGTGGCATCTCTTGGGCTCTCCAAGACTAGTTTCCATACTAATTTCCAGCAAACACTTGACGTTAAATGTATCAAATTAGTTCTTTTTAGCTTAAGTAGACACCAAAATGATGAATGTATCAACTAGTTCTTTCATCCAATAGATGGTTGAATGTGGCAAATTAGCCTTTCTACCATATAGCCTACCTCAAAGTAGTTGATTGTGACAAACGAGTTCTTTCATTCATGCAATGTTTCACAATTTCATTAGCCCATAGATCACATGATCACAATATTGTTATTCATATTTATATATTTCAAATTGTATATTTATACATTTATGTCCATTACAAAGGATGCCCACTGTCACCTCAACGACTCTTCCTCACACTTTAGGTTGGCTCTTCTCCAGCAGAGGGGAGGCTTTTCTAAAATAAGATTGTTAAGGTTATGGAGTGGAGTCTCAGGGTGAGGTTTGAAGAGTAAGCCTTACAAAACATAAGGTTGTTGTAGTATATGGAAATGGGGAAAGGGATATGGGAAAGAAAAGGAGAAGAAAATGAAATGATGTGACTGATGCTCATCAATATATGGGCAGATGAAGTTTGAAACATTACAATGAATAACAATAAGATTAGCCTATAAATATACAAGTTGAAATATATAAATATGAATAACAATAATGTGATCAACATTCTCTGATTCGTCATTTATATATTTATACTTACTATTGTCTTATATGGATTTCTGTTTATTATCGTTCATCTGTTGGATATTTGCTAGGAAATGAACAAATTTCATTTGGTATCAGAGCTTCATGTTGATTTGGCCTTTGGCCACTCTTTTCAGATTTTGTCTGTGGCCACACATTTACCAACTTAGTAGAGTTTCTCTAAATTACCAGGTCTTTGAACACATTTGGGCTTTTAGCCATTTAAAAAATTCAAAAACCTCGTCGAAGATCATTCAGCAAAAAAAAATCAATATAGAAAGACTAAAAGAGTAATCGTTGTGAAGACTAAAGCAAGAAGCCCTGAAAAATCAAAGAGTGTGACAACTCAAAAACTTGCGTTGGCATGATCTCGGAATTGGAAAAAGATACTCTACAATACAATCCAATAATCAAGGAAAGAACAAAAATATTGTTTCAAGAATTCATAGCACCACTTTCACGCTACATTGTCGTGCCGAAACTATCAAAAGAAGAACTGCCCATCGTTAGCATTCAGAAAAATACTAAGCCACCATTCTGTAACTAAGACAGACGAAATCTAAAGCAACAAAGGGTTTGAAAGGTTTACAGATCGATTTTACAAAAATGCTTCCTAAATCTAAGTTGTTGCAAATTAACTCAAAAATACAAGGCATTGTCACGTTCTCAAGGGAAATAAGTTGACAGAGGGCCTAACCACCACCGAGAGTGAAAATGAGCGCAAAATATAAAGCGATGGGCCATAATTGTAAAGTGGAAATGCATAGGACTAAAAGATAGATCTGGTCTGCACATCAAGCCGCTAGAACAAGAATCCGTGTGGAGTCATTATTTGATTAGATGTTGCCCTACCTAAAGCCATCATTTAACTCTTTAGGATTGATGTCTTTCAAAAATATACAAATCAAATAATGGGCTTCATGGTTAAGAACATGTATCTCCTCTTAGGAGTTCATAGGTTCAAATCTAGAGGGTGTAAGGTATGTACAACTCCGTAGACTTTAGCAGTGAAATCGTTGTGCGGAGGGTGTCCATTGTCCCACAAACAAGGGGTGCTCATACACCAATTTGGTGTCTAGCTTGGTCGTGACCTTAAAATTAGATTATTCTATTATTATTATTAAATAAATTAAGGATCATGTTGTACAATAATTAATTGAAGAATTGTGACTTGAAAATAATGATTGTGACGGTTGCATCAAGGTGACCTTTTTACGTGTCTTAAAGGAACATTTATGTAAAAACTTATATATATAGGTAAAAAAAGGTATTCGAGTTCAAAAAAGGGGATTTTGAGTTGTAAAGGATTCTCCTAAAAAGCATTTTAATATATATATATATATATAAGGGGTAAGTTCCAAAGTATAAAAGAATTAAGTTTAAAGTCATAAAAAGGATTTTTTTAATCTTTTAAAATAAATCTAAGGGAAGCAATAAAAAAGATTAAAAATATGGATTTTAATAAGAAGATGGAAGATATTTTTTATAAAGGTATTGAATCCTTGTGTTTTGGATTATTAACATTCAAAGAGAGTATTCAAGAAAAGGTGGTAAACATCATTATCAGTGCAAACCATAAGGGAAATTACATTAATGTAGATTTGGACAATCAATTAATGATTCCAAAGCCAAGTATAACAAAAACCATAAGGGAAATTACATTAATGTAGATTTGGACAATCAATTAATGATTCCAAAGCCAAGTATAACAAAAAAGAAACGCAATTTTTATGATGAATATGAAATTAAGAACTTATATTTAACAATTGAGGGTTATAAATACATATCCCAATTCAATGCTACAACTGTGTATAAAAAAGAGGTTGACATAATTCTCGATTCAACCTGGCTAGAAACACTGGGTACCTTCATTTTAAACATGGAAAAACAGTTTTTGACGTTCACTTGTAAGAAGAAGATAACATTGCAGGGCGTTACAATGAAACCATGTTCAGAAGCATCCTCATCAGAAGACCTTAAAAATATCTCAAAGGTAATCCTTCAAGATAATCATAAATCAATACAAAAAATGCAGAAAGAATTTGGCAAGGTTGTCACTGATAAAGACGAAGAAGTTGCTCGGGTAAAAGATCATAATCAAAAACTTCTGACACAAATTAAAAAGTCAAAGGATAAGACGCAAAGGATCAAGATTTAGAGAAGAAATTATCAAAGAAAGACAAAGAAAAGTATTCCCTAAATAAGTTTAATTAGAAAATGCTTGAACAAATCAAAAGGTTAAAGGATGAGAAGTCAGAAAATGATGAAGAACTCTCCCACTTAAGGAATCATAATCAAAGTTTTCCTGCACAAATGAAGAAGTTGAAGGATGAAACAAGAACACAACTAAAGTTAGATCCACATGTCAACATAGAAACACTAGTTGACAAAGAGACAAAGAAACTATGATTGATTTAGTTAAAGTAGGGATATCGTCAAATGTTGAAATAAAAACAAGGAAAACCCAAGTATCTCTCTACCCATAAACATTTAATGATTAACAAAGCAACACAAGTACGCAAAGAAGACATACTACCAAATGTGAAACAAGAAGTCACTATAAGCATGAGAAAGAAAGATCATGCTTCAAGCTCAACTAATCGACATCCAAATCAAAAGAGTCGATTCTTTAGCCAATTAGTGTATCATTATCATTCTCAACAAAAGCAACTGGTCTATAGTTCGAAGAATATTAAAGCCAATATAATTGGGTTCCAAAATAGAAGTTCACATTGGGAACCCTATAATAGCACATTGCCACAAAGGATTGAATTGGTTGACCCTTAGATAACTCAACAACTCTATTATACACTTAGAAGATCATATCACCTTGTCTCCTCAACAATGTCGAACTCAAGAATGAAGAATCCTGAGAAGGCATTACAAGCCAAAACGAAGACATAACTTTTGTACGCTTTGAGGACAAAGCATTTTTAAAGGGGTAGGCAATGTAACAGACATAATGTATAAATATACAATCTGAAATATATACATAGGAATAATAATATTAATTAATAATTAATAATTAATAACAGGATACATCCTATCAAAAAGTCATGAACTATTGAAAGGACAAGACCTACCAACCATTGTGATTAGTCAATGCTATAAGTACACCGTGACATGGTCATTGTATCATTAACATACTATTATTCAATCATTTATATATAATATTTACTACTAGTATTGTCATCTATGGATTTATATTTATTATCATTCCTGTGTTGGATATTTGCTAGGAAATGAACTTTGTTCATTTCGTCCTGTTGCTGCCTAATTCACACTTTAGAATGCAGGAAAGTCACAACCTGCTATGTGTGTCCTTGGGGGCAAGCGAGAGATGGGGACCACTGTCACCACAGTCTACAGCTCCTCCGTTTAGGCAAGATCCCAACAGAGCCAAGGGGGGTAGTCCCTACGGAAAGACTAAGTTCCAGTTTATTAATTAATTTACAGATTAATTAAAGGGATCTTTTATTAAGGCTGAGGCTAAGGTTCTAGGAGATGACAGTCAAACAAATGCAATATGCAGGATTTAAATGACAGTCAGTCTTTTTATTTGAAAACCAGTGCCTAAAGAATGGAGTCAGAAAATGCAGCCTTTAATGGATGCAAATCTAAGTTATTTAACCACAGACTAAGTTGTCTAACAATGATATGAATAAATAAACCAGTCATACAATTATGAACCAGATATCTAAACAATGTACAATTGATCTAAATTTATCAATATTAACCAATGAACAAGATTTACAAGTTATGAACCAAAGAATGCAGAAGAAAACTTTAGATGGAAATTATTGATCAACAGTAAATAAAGGAAAGAAAGACTTTTAAGTTTGATTTACTTGAAGCACTTTAAACAGATGTTAAGCATTCACCACATGAGCAATTACAGAACAGGAAGTAAATGAAACTGAAAGTAAAGTGTTAGAGTGCTTGCGGTAAAATAAAAATGAAAGTGCTTGTAGTATTGTATTGTAGCAAAACCTTGAACAGCAAGGCAAAATAAACAGTAGTGATCTGTGTTTGTAGGACGTTTTGCAATGCTTCTTGGTAAATTTTAATGAATTTTATTAGAGTTGTAATCTTTGATTATGTTTTAGAACCGGTGGTGTGTCTACCCCGATCTAGTTCTTCTCAAACCGAAGATGGAATGCTGTTGCGCTCAACAGGTGGGAGCAAGCCCACCCCTAGCTCACAGGTCAATCCCCAATGGCCCGGTGCTCACAAGGAGTACGTCAAAGCGCCTAGAGACTGTCCCCAGCCTGCTACCCCTTGCAGCTTCCGAGTCACCGTTTTTAATCAGCTTAAAATTCTCTAGATGGATGCCTATTAACTAGGACTTCCTCTTCCCTGGTCGTATCTCGGAGTACCTCGGAGGGTGATAACCGAGTAGAGGAGCAGGATGTTGGAAGTTGTTGTTGGTAAGTTTTAAAAATAAATTTTAGTCTTGATGGTTAAGATGCAAGTAAAT